>JACJUY010008937.1:0-14076 GCA_014220935.1 Platorchestia sp. MABIK | reverse complement strand
AATAAAGCATCCTAAGATGCCAATGTTTGTTTGTTAAAGGAAAACGAACCGGATTCATTTGCAAAGGGAGAGCCTCTCGAGCTGCACGATCGGCTGCCTCGTGCCCCGGCAGCACAGAGTCCAATGCCGCAGGATTTCTACCCCGCCCACCCCTCTCCCTCCACCTCCGAGCAGCTACAGCATTGTTAGGTTAGGGGGATTTAGGTTAGGGTAAGTTAGGTTAGGTTGGGTTAGGGTAGGCCAAGTTCAGTTAGTTTGAGATTAAGTTAAAAAAGTTGAAGAATTTTTTTTTTTTGAGTGCCGAGATGGAGGGTCGAATGGCCAAACACCAGCGGTCATTGTCATAACTTATTACAATGATTTAATGCAGGTTAACTTTGGTATTCCGCTATAGTATCCGCTTACTAAGTACTTGTAGTGGTTATAATGCAGTGATTAATAATAACTGTATAGCGAACAGATAGGTTAATAAACCTCAGGAGTACTACATAGTTAAAAAAATTGGCGCGAATGTCAACTTCATGTAGCAACTCGGAGGAGGAGGGAGAGGGGTGGGCGGGGTAGAAATCCTGCGGTATTGGACTCAGTGCGTCCCGGCACTCCGACGTGGCTGGGCACCCAGCAGCAAGTAAATTGTTTACGGCTCGAAATGAGGCGACACTGTAGTGTTGAACAATGGGGTGAGGCGAGTTGTATCTCGAGAGAGCTTGTATCGCACTCCGCGAGTCGGTTATTGTTGTAGTCACCAGGAAAGGAAGAGTTTCAGCGTGCTTAAGAGCATCGTATTTGGCATTTAATTTTGCAGTATACGAGGTAGCATGCGGCTGAATACGACGTTGATGCGTCGTGGAGCCTTGGATATAAGCATATGCTGCTCCTTCTGGAACTTTAGTTCCATCCGTATGAATACGATGAAGAAATTGGTGGGTACGGACATGATCAAGGAAGAGTGCTCGAAGATGGGATGGAGCGGTCGTGGACTTGAAATATTTGTAAAGTTCACGACAGATGCTAATAGCACGTAACCGCCACGGTGGAAGTGGAGAAATCTGTTCTGGAAGAACTTGGTCTCGATGGGGAGCATATCGACCTCGAAGGACCGCAACGCGTTGGAAGGCGTTTCTCAAGTGTGGGGCCTCTCTCCTGATTCCGCGCCGGTCTGCGGGAGGCGCATTTGCCTCGGTGCTCAATTCGTGTAACGGATTGGAGACGCTTTCCGCAACTCTGGCCGCATAATTGAGACTTTGTAGAAAAGTCATCAGGGAGCCGTAGCAATCGTTATAAAAATGAAAGAGCAAGATAAGCTACTTGAATCATTTCATCATTTAAGGTAACTTTTTATAGTCCCATATAGCCGCAGAAGCAGGTGGTCAGAGTGTGAGAGAAGGCTGTCACAGGGGAGGTAAGGTATGCTCCCGTTGCGATACGAATAACAGCATTTTGGATGGGTTGGAGAAGATCCAAAACGAGCGGTGCTGCGGAGGAGTAAACCTCCACGCCATAATCCAGCTTAGGCTCAAGCAGAGTTATGTTCTGACGGAGTAAGGAAATCCTATCCGTGCCCCATGATTTATTAGAAAGTGGTTTCGGTAAATTAAGAGTTGAATTACGTCGCCGCTTCAGGTCTTGGATGTGCTGCCTCCAGGTGAGCGAAATGTCAAAAATTAGTCCCAGGTACTTGTACTACTCCACCGGAGTAGTAGAAGACGAAGTACATGAATGGTAACAAGAAAATGATTTTATTTGAAATGAACGGCAAATTAGAAAAAATACGAGCTTCAAATATTCACAACTTATTTCAAAAATCACGAAAATAAAACAAATGGTTGCATGAGGCACTAATTCACCATACGAACATTAGGCAATTAGTTACAAAATCACGTTAATTGAACTTCACATTTGAAAAATTACACTCAATTATTAATTGAAACACCTCATTAATTTGACTCTCACATAAATTCAAGAATTATCATTTACAAAACAATACTACGACAAAAGATTAGATTATTAGTTAGTTTAAGCCTCCCTATTCGCAACAAATGCGATCTAAATTGAGGAAGGAAGAAAGCACCAATTAGTATGGAGTTAAGGGAAAACGGAATCTATGCTTATAAGGTATAGAAACAGTAAGATAAGAAAGAAGTTCATGAAACAAGATCAAAGTTGAAGGAGAAAGTAGTAGGTGAGGAAAAACAGGACAGCAGTGAACACAAAAAAGGTGGTCCTTAACATATAAAAAACATTTTATGCCAACAAAAGAAAACCTATCTAACTCTCAGGCCCTCACACATTTTCCCCCTGGGAGTGCTAATTCCCACAGATACAATGGTTGTGTCCCCCTGAGGGGTGCGGTAAAAGACTACCTACGACAGGGGGTGGTCGCCAAAAGTTTGTTGCTTCACACGCTGGATGCGCCACGCGTTGCTTGCTCATGCAACGCTTTAAAATCGAGTAAAATAAACGTGGTCGATATCACAGTGAAACTGGTGAGAAAACAAGTAATTTATGCAAACGCACAACACCCATGGCGGCGCATCACAAACGTACGCATGAAAATCTATAATATTTACATTATGTACAATAGAAACCTTCCAGATTTTGAAGAAATTTTGGAAAATTTTTACAGGAACTCTTTCGCAATGCAAACCTAAATGCAGAAATTATTTGGATCACACAACTAAAATCCCTATTAGCATTAAAATTAATACAAGTTGTGATCAAAGATTATTTCTTACCGCTAAGACGCCATCGCGTGAAGGTACACAAAAGAGATAAATCAAAATACATCAAATGGAGGTGGTATACAAATTAGGTGTCGACTACAGAAATTCAAGCAGCGCGTAATGTCAAGTTAGGGGAGATGAAAACTACTTTCTGCGGACTGTAGACTGACATCAAAACTAACTCCGACATTGCAGGCCTAAAAATAACATTGTCCATCACAACTGCCGTTTGTGACATCCAATCCGGATTAGATTATACAGCAGATTAGATGATTACATGATAGTTTAAGCCTCCCTAACCGCTACAAAAAAGAGCGTATCAAAGAGAAGAAGGAGGAAGGCACCACTTATTATTGAATTTAGGGAGGCCAACACAAAATCCGCGCGTATATTTGGACGTGGTAACAGACCCGACATTGATGCCAGATGGCGCACTGCACGGCTATACGTTATGTCAGGTTTAGACTAGGCTAGGTTTGGTTACGTTAGATTAGGTTTAAATTAAATTAGGGTATACTTGATCTACAATGCTCATTAAAAATTAAATTTACCAAATAAAAATGTTATGTTCGAGACGAACGTGCAAGTCTTTTTGCGAATCCAAATTTGAGATTTAATGACTAAGTGTGGAATAAGCAAGATCGTCCATGGTTCAGAGGTGTTGATTTGATTAGACGAGCGAACCTTTAAGCCTCCCTAACCACAACGAACGTGTTAGCAAAGAAGAAGCAGAAAAGGACCATGTAGTACAGAGTTCAACTTACAAGGAATCTATGCACAAAATATGTTATTAACAAAGATCCTGAGCATCAGCACAGAAAGTGTGTTTATGAAACAAGACAAAGGTTGAAGAAGAAAGTATGAGATGCAGAGAAACAAGACAGCAATAACCCGCAAAGAAAAATTCCAGGAAAAAAACACTGGTTGGTACATATCATCAGCACGATGGCCTATACATATAAACAAGAGCTCGTGGCGTCACACCTTCCCCTCGGGAGAACTAATGCCACACACTCAGCAGCAGCCGTCTTGAGAGACAACTATAGTCGGACCAGAATGAAATGACCTTTTAGGGGCGGTTCTCAGAAATGCACGGTTGCCAAATCACAAACCCCTACCCATCGAAAATAGTAGATATATATATACACCAGGCTTCTCCTCCCTATGGGAGGGTAGCCAACAGCAGGCCACAATCATCACCCTTAGTCACTAGGAGGCAAGAGAGGCAGCACTGGCCGCACCAGAACTGCCAGGATCAGCAGAAGCCCAGCACAACCATCTTCCACAGTCAGGCCCGACAGCCATAGCTGGTTTACCCCGACCGCTTCATTGAGTGCAGCCCCTCCCCCCGCATAGGTCAGGTCAACCCCATCACACACGGGCAGGCGTGTGATGGGGATATTATATTATTATTCCATTTAAATCAATAATAATACTCTTACAATACACAATTATTAAACCTTATTTAAAGGCTCAAAATTTTGAAAATTGCAAGTAAGTATCTTGATGCTCCTAACACTTTGCCTCTTATGTTGAAAAAAGTATAAATCCGCATACGTCGTTCTTCCACTGAACGTGTCATATAAAATGATAAATAATTATAATAAACTCACCATTCTTCTGTTTCCCGTAGATTGTTTCTATAGATTTTTTGGTGACTGATTTTATGCTTGGCTAACCACAAGTTGGCTTTCCACTGCTCAACACGTGGGGAAACGTATTATGACACATGTGTACCACTAGGTATTCGTTCTGATGTAAATGAACAGCATTTTATTCTATATAATAGAATTAAAAAATGAATTTCAGTGTACGAGTTGAATGATTACTGCGTAAAATAAATTTTCATAGTTTTTTTAAGAAGAATAGAAAAGTATGTGAGCAGTAATATAATTTTTTTTTAATTCTGGCCCACACAACCATCTTAACCTAACCAACGGAAGCGACCGCGCAATCGCAGTCAACGAGTAGTAGTAGTAGTAAGATAGGTTTACTAGCGCTTTAGTAGCTCCGACTATTCAGTCAACGAGTAAAGGAAAAGCACAAGCAGCGCAAGAGGCGTGTAGATTCAGATGACATCTTTTCCAGCAAGAGGATGGGAAGTATTTGTTCAGGGGTTCTACTACCCTGAATTTTACCTAATGTACCAAATTTTTCCAATTTCACTGTTCACGTTTCTACAGCATCTACAGTAGAGGAACAAAAAGGAATACTGATATGTAAAATTGAATTCCGAACTCATTTTCTCCTATAAATTTTCATTTTTATTTTTGCAATAGAAAAAAGTTATTGTGCGAACATAAGAAAAAATATACATACCTGCTCAAAACTTTCCCGCTCTACAATTTTTTTTGTAGAAGCGCGATTGTGATCTCATTCGACGCGGAAGAACTGTAGGAACCTCGAAACGAAGGATTTTTTTTTGAATTTCGAATTAGAAAAAAAGTCATTGTTACTATGTACAACAATTGCGATTTCTATAGCAAAAATCGAAAATTTTCATTGAAGCAAATGCGTTCAGAATTCAATTTTAAATATCTGTATTCATTTTTGTTCACCTAGTTGCAATATAAATGTGTAAGCTGAGAATAGAGAAATAATCTAGGATTTACCTGGGGAAGAAATTTTTTGACATATGTAACAATAACTTTTTTTCTAGTTCGAAATTCAAAAAATGTGTTCGTTACGAGGTTTCTACGGTCCTTCCGCGTCGAATGAGACCAAAATCGCGCTTCTACGTAAAAAGTTGTAGAGTGGGAAAAGTATTGCGCTAAAAAATAAATTTTTTCTTATGTTCGCACAATAACTTTTTTCTATTGCACAAATCAAGAATTTTTAGAAGAGAATCTGTGTTCAGAATTCCATTTTACATGTCTGTAGTCATTTTCGTTCCTCTAGATGCAATAGAAACATGAACAGTGAAATTTGAAAAATTCGGTATATTAGGTAAAATACAGGGTAGTAGATCACCTTAAGATTGGAAAAAATTTGAATTTCATAATGCGTAGTGCATTAAACAACATTGGCGTTCTACTATGCGTAGTGCAGGGCAGTCTATTTTATATTGTCAATTAAGCCGAATTCGTTCGCTTATAATAATAAATTTAGGGTTGAGTTTCCACCAGGGTCACCAGCAATTTCCAACTATGGACCCCCCCCAGTTTACACTAGGTAATCATGAATTGGACAAGCTGAACCCCCCAAGGGGGATTCCAGTAGCTCTCCCTCTCTTTAACCGAGCGTCTTACCCGTGCTGGAACCCCCTCACAAGATGTGAGTGGTAGCACAGAGCACCCGGCCGCTTACTTGGAATACTCTCTGAAGCTGTGGTGCTGATCTTTCATGAACGCACGTCGGTTATAGGGCATCCAGGATGCTTTTTCATAGTATGGGGTTTGTGGTGAGCGTAACGGTTAATTACGGCAGATGGTTCAAGGCATAAATCCCTTCCAAGGGGTTGGATAGTCCATTCATATGAGGTCGTATGCGTTGATTTACAAGAGATATTCTAGAAGTTCAGCAATAGGGGCTTCATACCCCAACACGTCCTTGATAGAAGAGGTGGGCGACTGTTATCCGCGAATAGGCTGATGTAGCAACGTCTTGCGTGATGTAAGGCTGAGCAGTCCATAATCAAATGATGCAAGGTAAGGCGGCAACGTAGGCAGAGAGGACAGCCCGGTGGAGGCTCTTGTACTGCGTTGTTCATGGGTGAGGTGTGTGTGGCCACATCTGAGACGATTAAGAATGACTTCATTTCTTCGGGATAGTTCGTTCTTTTTGTGGGGATACGGGTCAGGTCGGATGTTCTGTAAAAAGTTTCCCTCTTGTTGCCAGTTTTCTTTCCACCGGGTATTGATTTTGCAAGCTATAATTCGGTACCAGTCTTGATAAAAGATCATGTCACTTTCCGCAGGGTGAAGTGCGGCATTTTTGCAAGCTTGTCGACTGACTCGTAGCCGCCTATACCCACATGACTCGGAGTCCAGCACAATATAACAGTTTTGCGATCTTTGATTATATCGTCAATTTGGTGTTTGAGGATTCGTACAAGAGGATGGGAGGTGCGTGCGTTTCGCAGCGATGTCAGGGCACTCAGGGAGTCTGAATAAATTACGAACTTATCCTCACTGTGGTCGCGAATGATTTGCAATGCCAGTTCAAGTGCGTGTAGTTCCGCAGTGAATATTGATGCAGCGCTGGGGAGAGATATCGTCCTCCTTGTTCCGCTACACTCCGCCGCAGCACCGACTCGATCGTCGTACTAAGAGCCGTCCGTGAAAATAGGTATATACCCTCGGTATTTCTCCGTCGCAGCCGCTGGTATTCCTGGATATACACTGCTGGGTGGGTAGATTCTTTCTTACAGAAGGTTAGTGCCTGGTTCAAGTCTGCTGGGATGGTCTTCCATGTGGGTACCTCAACGTTATGTAATCGATACGAGAACGAGGGCTTTATCCGCAGTTGGTTAAGCTGGAGATGTTCAATTAATTCGTGGGTGCGAAAAGCGAAAGACCGGGTGGATTGCTTGTTCACAAACAGCCTCCTGTTGGTAGGCGGTATAGCCAAATTCCGGGCTGGGTTGGACAAGTGGCTTCTTATTTTCAAATAGTATTTCAGCGAAAGTTGCTGTCTTCGTAGCTGGAGGGGCATTTCGCCGGAGATGACTTGTAGACTGGGGATAGGTGTTGATTTGAATGCTCCGGCTGCAAATCGTAGGCAACCGTTTACAATGGGGTCCAGAAGCTTGAGTGTTGATGCTGCAGCGGAGTTGTACACGATGCAGCTATAGTCTAGCTTGGATCGGACGAATAATCTGTAAAGTGCCCCACTGCGCTCATCAGGTCTGCTTGCCGACGTGGTGCCTCTTAAAAAATATTTAACGCAATAGTTTGGTCACACAGGTCACAATCTTAGTAGCTTTCCTAATTTATGCTTGCCACCTTGATGCCTTTTCATGTTACCAGCATAACAAGAGGAGTAGTCACACAGCTCACATTTTATTAGTTTTCCTAATTTATGCTTGTCATCTTGATGCTTTTTCATATTACCAGTAACACATGAGGAGTAGTCACACAGCTCACATTTTAGTAGGTTTCCTAATTTATGCTTGCAATCTTGATGCCTTTTCATGAAAACAGCATAAAAAGATGAGTAGTCACCCAGCTCACATTTTAGTAGCTTTCCTACTTTTTGTTTGCTAGCTTGATGTCTTTTCATATTACCAGCATAACAAGTGGAGTAGTCACACAGCTCACCTTTTAGTGGTTTTCCTAATTTATGCTTGCCATCTTGATCCCATTTCAGGCTAACAGCGTAACAAGTAGAGTAGTTACACAGTTCACATTTCAGTAGCTTTCCTAATTTATGAATGCTAGCGTGATGCATTTTCATACAATAATTATTTATAGTACAATAATCACAGAGCTCACATCTCAGTTACTTCCCTATGCTGTGCTTGCTGGCTTGGTGCGACTTGAAGTTACTTCCATAAGCGGTGGTGAATGCACACAGCTCACACTTGAACAGTTCCTCTTTGCTGTGCTTCCTGCTTTGGTGTCGCTCAACATCCCTCTTGTGCGGTAAGGAGTGGTCACACAACTCGGAATTGAACAATTTTTTTTTACATCCTGTTTTGCTCTTTCATGTTCCTTCATAGGTTTTTTCCAGAACCGAGGCACACTTCATACATAATCTTCTGATTAGGTTTCACCTCTAAACGCAGTTTTGATTTATTGGAATGAAGACCAGAATAACTAGAAGACTCGTACTTGAAATCAAGCCCTAATTTATGCTCGTCACGTAGGTGCAATACAAGTTCTTCCTTCCAAGTATTCGAGTAATCACAATGTGCACACAGGAAGCGTACTGATTTGAGTGTGTCCGGAGGGTTGACCTCAACACCACTGCCGCTACCCGACACGTCTGACGGTAGCGAGTCAGCGCTCCCTTGAGATGCTCCAGCTGATCTCTGATGCCCAGCCTTTGTGTTGCACGCACCAGAGCTGCCATCCCTCAACTCGTCCTCTGCTTCTGCTTGCTCTGTACGCGCCTCAGCACAGGCATCGTCTACTTCTTTCTTGAAAGTGAGGGCAAAGGGGGCTGAGCTTATTTGGTCCTGGAATCAATAACTTGAGTCATTTATTAGCACACAAATATTCCATTTCCGACTAGGCTTGAATATCCCTTCAATATGAACTTTAAAAATAGACATCTGCAATACCAAAAATTGACATCTGCTATACATGACATCTGTAATATCAGTCATCAGTAAGCAGTCCGCCAGCCAGTCAGTCAGGTGGTAGTCTGTCGCTTACAGTCTGCAAGAGTGCCAACGAACCGATGGCTGACGGACTGTCCGCCATTAAGGTATGTAAACATGACGACCAAAATTCCAAAGGCAGAAAATTAAGCCAGGCACCTATGACTAAACGGAAGATTTCCTGCAAAACAGCAACTAAAAAGAACAGTGTTGGGGGGCAGGTAGGCTTTCTACCATCAACATGTGTAGCTTAGATCGCTAGCGCCAATATACCTTGGTTTGTGACAGACCTACCTATGTTCCTATTTTTGTCTCAAGGTGAATAACAAGCCAACACTCCCAGGTCATGGGATTACTATTCTCATTCTATTGGTTTATTCGCACACTTTAACAATACTCACACACGTATACATAGAAGAATAACCAAGAGCGGAGAGTAATAACCTACCTACTTACAAATAACCCTAACCAAATAAACACTCAACTATAACGCAGTGGCCGACTATACTAGGGGCAACCTGGTGTGGCAGCAATCCTAGGGCAACTTCCCACTCAGCAACGAGGCTGACCCAAGGCTGGCCTGCCCGAGTGCAAGGGTGGCAGCAAGGGCGATACAAGGTACAGAAGTGATAGGAGGTGCGGGAGTAAGGCAGCGGCAGGAGATGCCGAGGTGCGGCAGTGGCTAGATGACGGAGGACGGCAGCGGCAAGACATGCCGGAGTGCAGGAGCAGTGGGAGGTGCCGAAGTACAGCGGCAGCAGATGATGCTGGAGTACCGCAGCAGCAACAGATGCCGGAGGAAGAATCAGCCGTTGTGGGCTGTTCTTCAGTCTCAAATTTCGGCAGATACAACAGAGCTTCGGGTGATGGCTCTGGTGTCTGCCGTCGGTCTCGGCTCCTGCTCTCCGGTTGGAGGTCTTCCTGCCAATCCGACGCGCATAATGAATAACTTTCAAGGATAATACAAGCAATGAAGTACGTAATTTCTCAATTTTACCTAATAAATTAATCAATATCATTTACAAATAAATATTTCAATAAACCTATATATTCTTTCTTTTTGATCCTCTACCTGCCTATTATTGTTACGCTTGCTGGATGGTGCCGCTATGAACAATTCGCCTGTTTAATATGTCACACTTTGGAATTCATCTTTTACCAGTTAATCAACATTAATAAATCTGTTCTGAAACAGAAAAAGACCGGTTAGGGAGCAGGCAGATTGCACCATCTCATTATCAAACACGGTTTAGGAGACTGGTAAATCGCCTAGTGAATCGCCAGCTATCAAGGACTTGCTGTCCTCGAGATGCTTGCTGAAGATGCTTAATTTCAATCATTATAGAGTTAAGAATAGGCAGGACAGCCACCAAGAAATTCAGAACATGAGCCATTTTCAGCATACGGGCAGAAAATCAAGTCAGGCACAATAGCAGCCACTGACTGGGTAGACCACGTTGCCTATCAAACATTTCTATTAACAGGCAACTTTATCAGAAAATCGCCGATTTCAATTCCCCCACGCACAAAACTACAGAAAAAAATAAAATTTTGATACGATGCGAGGTGCTACCATCAGCCACGACAAAAACATAACCCATTGGTTCGTTGCATGGTTGTCCGAAATGTTCACATACGAAATTATGGATGTCCCTGACGCTGACAGGCGAGTGAAACGAGACAGCACCAATAAAAAATTAATACAACACAGCCTCAAAGCTTTTAAGAAATGAACGAGGACATCGTATCAATTCATACATTTGACGATTGCCCCATCTTATCTTAGCAACAATGATTATTACAGAAACTCAAAACAGGACACTTTCAAGTCGCCTAACAAGGATAAATAACTTGTGTTCCAGTACGCATCCCACTACACTATCACTAGAAGTTTTTTAGCATAATAGTGACAAAAATATGGAATGAAATTACAGAATTTTTGAGACACTCATGTAGAAAATAAGTAGATTGCACAGAGTGTCAGCTTTCTTCACGAAATTGAGTAGCAAATGAACAGATGAAGCCGAAAATTTGCAAATCTAAATCCATAAAACATTCAACAAATCTGGGTGTTTTTCTATCACAATTGTAATAGTTGAGAATTGACTTTTTCATGACGGTACATGTATATTGAATCAGACGGAGACTATAGCCATAACCCCTGAAGTGAACAAGGCGGCATACGTTCGTCATCAAGGACAATGCCCTTCAGCCGACCTCACTATAGGGCAAGCAAATTGAATGCGATCGTCAAAGGACAAAACTTAACCAGACAACACGTGGCCTCCCCAGCCCACCCAACAAATACGCACCGCATCCTACACGCCATGCATACCTCACACTTTAAAAAAAATCAACATAACACACACACACACCATCCTCTCAAACAACAAAGCAACCTATCCAACATCCTTCTCTCTAGCTCTATCTTCAACTTTCAAACACCACAACCACTTTATTCACCAATATCAATACCAATTTACCAACAAACAACTCACACCTAACCATAAACCATCACTCTACTGCTCAAAAATCATAATACCAATCTCTTCTTGTAATTCACTCTAACCAATCATTTCTGATGAGAATCTCATTTATACTATTATAATTACTAAACCTATCAATTACAATTAAACTCACCTAAATGAGCAATCATAACCTATCCAATCCTAATTTATTATTACCTTACATTAAAACCCAATCTATCATATATCATTGTTGAATTTTCAACCCCTATTTCATCCCATCTTTCTCAGCATACATCCCCTTATTCTTACCGAATCACTCCACCAAACCTACCCTACACAATCATCATACGTTCATTTAATTTAAAACCTAACCTCACTTCATTCCCTAAATCAACGTGGTTAAAACCCTTTCCATTTTTCATTCTCACACAATACAATCAATACTTGTTTATCCAGAAGTTCAATTAAATTATGTTCAATGTAAGTTTTATCATACACGCCGCTCAGAAGGTAAACAGAATTCTTAAAAAGCCCGTTCAATATCACGACAGGGCCAGACGTACGATAATAACTTTCCCCATAAACATGGAAATTATCAAGTTTGAAATCCTTAAAATTTTCCTCGCCTTTACAAACAACACTAGTGTTTCATCTGAATATTCACATGAAAGTTTTAGCAGAGAACTCCAAATAATCACCAACTTCATGACAACTCCACTCATCATCAAAACTCTCTCAAATCAAAAGCAACAACTCAATTGAAATTCATTTTCACGAATAAATTATATGAATGAGGGGTCAATGAAAAAGCATCAGATTACGTCTCTTTTATTTCACCAAAAGATCATATATAATACAATCCTGCTCCTAACCAAATCAATACGTCGCCACAACACTTCCATAAAATAATCACGAAACAAATTTACAAATCAAAGACCACATCTAAACGGAAATTATTTCGTGTTTTAACTGAGAAACATTGCGACCTATACATCTCAATTGGAAAATGATTATGCAACACACGCGCTATCGCACATTAGAGTTTAGAGTTTGAAAATATGAGTGGTAATTTAGGGGCCGCTCTGCGGGGCCAAGGCCCACCGCAGAGCGGCACAGCCGTGGTCTTGATATCAATCAAAACCGAGGAGCTCTGTATTTACTTCGAATCACTCAAAAACTCTAAAAAATGCTCAATGATGTGCAATTTCTTCTCATTTTCGGTGCACTTATCCCGTAGACTTTGATAATAACCTCGAACTTCTCCTTCTGCATGACACTGAAAACATTTCTACACCAGTTCTCATTTTTTGCGATTTTACATTGATAATAACAGTTTACTACCTGTAGACTTTTAGTGGCACTTTTCTCAAATTTTTTGAATCCGTTATCATCCTACATGTCAACATGTCCAAACTGCCCCTCCATAAAAAAACTTTGCAAAACACGTTTCCCTCACGATAAAACAGTCAAAACATTCATTAATACTCATTTACTTATATATCGAGAAATTAATAATAACAAAATTTTCATTGGCATAATTCACAACACGCTTCTGATTGCGCTTCATTTGAGCCCAAAATCAAGTTTCTGGCTAGTTTCTAAGTGTCATTTATCATAAATTTAAACAACTATGGAATTTTCGAAAGTTTCTCCCTTTTCCTCAAATTTGTCTAAATAAAAATGTAAATATAGACACTGCTAATTGGGTTCTTAATTGTATCAAAATTTCGCATTCCTACCTTCAATGCAAACAAAAATATTCCACATTCAAATTTCACCTTATCGACGACCAAGTTCATGACTCAATTAACAATGATAATGAAAGAAAACCTAATTTATTTCATGAAATCCACTCATTCTATACAAATGAAATGCCATATATCGCTCACCTACATCTAGAAAGAATTTTTATTCATATTTAAATCAACCGCAGAGAACGTTTTGTAGGATAATTCCCTAACAAATTCAAGCCGGTAAATTTTACCCCAAATGGTTCATTTTCTACCTGGAAAATACAAGGAATTCGAACCTCTCGACGGCTACAGTAACATATATGACATAAAACGCCGACCAAACTCAGCATAATGATCAACGTTCGAATGAGTGATATTTCCCATTAGGCGTTAGATTTCCCTAAATTGAAGCATTTCATGAGCGGCAACAATTTTCCCGTGTTTCCATATATATACTTCAATTACTCAGCGATTTAGAACCCTGAACCAAGTGTGAGTAAAAATTTACAAATTTTTAAAAATGAATATGAGTGATAGCATTTTAGTTTTCGTAAATAACACAAATGAGACCTGCAAATCATCTCTCGAAAAGTCCATACATCTCGGGGAAACACACACGCGCATTGACCATATATGAACCACCAGTGAGCCGTAAATTAAAGTCCACTCATTCACATTGAGCATTCAAATTCCACAAGCAATTAATGGGACTTCGTGATGCGATCAATAAATCTTCTCATATTCCCATTCACGAAAAAAATTTACCTTTGCAGAGTACTGAGAGAAAATTTCCTTCTTTAAACGATCCTCGAATTTCATTTCTCATTCATTAAAATTGATGAGAGAAAGATGAACTCAACGTACCGCTTTGGTATTCGAAAGCTCCAGCA
>JACJUY010008936.1:16346-30601 GCA_014220935.1 Platorchestia sp. MABIK | reverse complement strand
TTTCAATAATTTATTTCTCCCATTATCAGAAATGTGCCTCGGTTTATGGGAAATATTCCTGTAAAGCGGGGTGTAATTTCAGGATTGGAGGACACAAAACAGAAAAAAGTTCCAAAATTTTTGCGAACGACAGAAAAAATAGTTCACTTTTTCTTCTCACTCAGTTTGATCTGAAAGTTATCAAGTTGTTTTATGATGGAAGGTTCATTTGGGTCATTTTATTATTAACAAATTATTGAGAGAAAACGATAAAAAACGGCTTTCGCTTTGATGCGGTAATCGAGGTTTCATAAATCGTATAAATACAAATTAAAAAATGGTAATACCAGTGATGATGCATTGTTGAAAACACTTCTATTAGTGCACACTTACATTGAAATACAAGCTTAGAAACTTGCAATATCAGGGATTAATATTGAAAATAAAATAAGGATTTAAAAATTGTGCATTTATGAGTATGAGGTGAACATTTGACATCTTTTATTCTTACGTATCAAATATGTATTGAACAATCTCGGGGAAAATGAAATAGCCCAACTACATATTTTCTTGTGGAAGTGGATCAAGGGGCTTTGATTGAAATATGTTTGTCGAGTAAAGTGATTTATATTTGATTACGAATTACGATTCTTTTAATGTAAAACATCTTGCAAACTTTTTATTTTAAATTTTATGAATAAACATTAAACAACTAGCCAAAATTTTTGAACAGGTAGTTGTTATCACTGAATAACCATTGCATTTTATTGGATTTCTTCTTTAGCGGGTTCAGTTGCCCATGGGATATATAGCATAGTTGGCATGATTGTTCTTTTTGTGCACTTGATACTCAAAAATTAAAGTATTTTATTCACAAACATGAGCACAGAAATAAAATTATTCTCAATTAGCTTTTAGAGACTCCTGCTGCAATTTCAGATAATCAAGTCCTGAATCAAACATTTTACATTTCGATTCCTCCTAATGAATAATGTTTAATTCAAAGTCATAGATTTGGCTGGTAAAATCTTGATTATCATAAACTTGATGTAACCTTCCAATTCTTATTCAAAGACAAATATTCTCACACTCCAAGTTGTTGCGGCAGGATAGAAACATTGCAATGATGTCAAAGGAACTTCTCCGCACTTCATTTATATCCAAAAAGTATTTTTTTTGGACCTGAGCTTGATTGTGAGCAGTATTATTTTCCTTCGAAAAGACTGGATTTTATTCTGTCCACTTCGATGTGGAGAAACAACGATTTACTGTAACTATAAATGTTTTTATTTTTCTGAAAAAAAATTACCTCTTTGTAAAGCTGAAAGTTTTCTCTTTCCAATGACGTTAATTTATGTCCAAATACTGGAAGAATTATGCTATAAAATTATCTTTTTATACAATGTGTAATCATTTGAACAAGAGTTAAGTTCCTTTGAAGTTTTTTGGCAGTCGTGGCGATTCAGTTACCTCCAGGATGTCGTCATAGGAGCAGGGTGATGCTCCATCTAATCAAAATTCATTCTTCTACTATACATAGCAAAGTTACATAAAATTTTTGTGATTTGTTCCGTAATATAACATGTTAATAACCTATTTGTTATCATTATTGACCGCAATTAGGGTGCCGATTTAGATTTTGAGGTATGATAGAAATAGTTTACAAACTCATATTTCCGAAGTGCCATAGTGTTCTCATTCATTACGGCAGGTTGTAGGCTTGTATGGAGTGGGTGGGAGACTGTTGAATGCAATCAAGAGTTTCTACATTGATAGCAGAGCATGTGTGAGAGTAGGGAATGAGGTGAGTGAGTGGTTTCCAGTTGTGACAAGTGTGAGACAGGGATGTGTGATGATGCCGTGGTTGTTTAATTTATTTCTGGATGGTGTAGTGAGAGAAGTGAATGTCAGAGTGTTAGGAAAATGTGTACAGTTGGTGGGACGAAATGGTATGAATTGGGAAGTGTGTCAGCTGTTGTTTGCAGATGATGCAGCGCTTGTGGCTGATATTTGGAGGAAAAACTGCGGAGACTGGTTGCAGAGTTTGGTAGAGTGTGCGAAAGACTTAAGTTGAAGGTAAACGTAAATAACAGTAAGATGATGAGATGCTCAAGAGGTGGAGTGTTTGGAACATTGGATGTAAGGATGAATGGTGAAGTGTTAGATGGGGTAGAGCATTTTGGGTACCTCGGATCGGACGGGACTGTGAAGGATAGTATGGTAGTGGAAGTGAGGCATTGAGTGAGTGAAGGCTGCAAGACATTGGGTGCAATGAGGAAAGTTTTTGAGTGGAGGAGTTTGAATATGAGTGCTATGAGGGGACTGTTTGAAAGCTTAATCGTGCCAGTTTTGCTGTATGGAGCAGAGTCTTGGGGTTTGAGAGGAGGAAGCTGGATGTGTTTGAGATGAAATGTTTGAGGAGCATGTATGGAGTAACAAGAAGAGATGTGATCAGGAATGAGTTGGTTAGGGGGCAGACGAGTATTGTCAAAAAGATGAGCAGGCGGGTGGATGAAAGAGTGCTTGGATGGTTTGGGCATGTTGAAAGAATGAATGTTGAGCGGCTGGTATAAAAGATTCATACGTCGAAAGTGAGTGGTATTAGAATGTGAGGTAGGCCACGGATGAGTTGGATGGATGGGGTGAAATGTGCTTTGTTTGAGAGGGGTCTGACTGTGGACGTGGCGAGAGGGATGACTGCGGACAGAAGTGAGTGGAAGCAGGGCATAAGGAGATAATTTTATTTTTGATGCTGTCACTGGGCGCCTGCCAGCGTGTGATGGGGTGACCTGTCTTGTGCGGGGAGAGGGGCTGCACTCAATGAAGCGGTCGGGATAAACCACCTATGGCTGTGGGACCTGACTGGGGAAAATGGTTGTGCTGGGCTGCTACTGATCAGGGCAGTTCTGGTGCGAGTCGTGCGACCAGTGCTGCCTCTCTCTCCTCCGAGTGACTAAGGGTGATTTGATTGTGGCCTGCTGTCGTTTACCCTCCCGTAGCGAGGAGAAGCCTGGTATACGTATGTATGCCAAAGTGTTTGGTCATGATAAAATTCCCTGATATTCTACCCTGCTGTAAAGGGATCCGACAATCCCCTGGTGTCTACTAGTTTCCAGTCAGTTTATTTTTTCCATTTGAACTGTTGTCCTCATGGTTGAAAGATGTTAAGACAAGGTCTTTGCCAAACATTCGTTGGAGTCCATTTAGGACGGGGTACCTTTGAAATTTAGGTAACTTTTTTTGCAGTAATGCTTTGGTTGCTCCATTTAGTATTAAGTATTCTAAGTATTAAGAAACTTGGAACTTTATTTGAACCTTTGGTATTTCGTAAATAATTGACTCAAATAACTCATTATAGGCTGATTACTCACATTTGGACAACATTCATTATGTAAAAAATGGGTAGTAAATTTTGCTGTTAAAGGTAGTAAAAAGTAGTAAAATTTTGAAATGAAATATCAGTAGTCACCCTGATAAACCTACATACAATATGTGAAGTAGTGCGTGTTGATTGTTCTCATGTAGTACATGACATGATGCCACTGGGAAGGGTGTGAAGCGGAGGGTTAGAGTTGCCTGAAGCAGAGTAGGCTAGCGTGTCTCACCAGCGGGGTGTGGTGCGCAGGTGCCACCGCCAGATGGCGGAGATCGCAGTGGACGCCGTCATGTCGGTGGCGGACCTCGAGACGCGCGACGTCAACTTCGAGCTCATCAAGGTGGAGGGCAAGGTGGGCAGCAAGCTCGAGGACACGCGGCTCGTGCGCGGCGTGGTCGTCGACAAGGACTTCTCACACTCACAGATGCCCAAAGAGTTGAAGGACGTCAAAATCGCGATCCTCACCTGCCCGTTTGAGCCGCCCAAGCCCAAGACCAAACACAAGCTCGAGGTGTCCACGGCTGACGAGTACCGAGCTCTGCACAAGTACGAACAGGACACCTTCATCAAAATGGTCGACCAGGTGTGTTGGTGCTACTCCTACAACCACTTTGTCTGTTTAAATATGCTCAGGGTAATGGCTCTACGCTCCTTTTTGTAATGAGGTCTAAAATATGAGTGTGTGGATAGAGGATTGTACATTGAGATAATTGTGCTGAGGTGCAACCTCGAAGTCATTACCTGCGGGTTGCATCACACCCACGTAACTTTGGTCACACAGCTGAGAAGTGATGAGTGCAGTTTTGAATATTGGTGGTGTATTTTAAAGCAATAACATTTCATTCTGTAAATCTCATGAGAAGAGACATGTGTGTATCTTCAGTTTACAATTCAGGTAGAGGGTATCGGTGATACTAACATTTCCGTGGACACGTTTCCATGAGTTTTGTTTTGAACTTCATTTCTTGTAGGTAAATAGTTATTAGTGAACTCTGAGTGTGTTGAGCATGTGTTGTGATGTCTGAAGTTTGGTTTGTGTTCAGGTGAAGGCAGCAGGCGCTACACTGGCCATTTGCCAGTGGGGTTTTGATGACGAGGCGAACCACCTGCTGCTGCAGAAGGGCCTGCCTGCGGTGCGCTGGGTGGGCGGCCCCGAGATCGAGCACATCGCCATCGCC
Organism: Platorchestia sp. MABIK; assembly: GCA_014220935.1. Classification (NCBI taxonomy): domain Eukaryota; kingdom Metazoa; phylum Arthropoda; class Malacostraca; order Amphipoda; family Talitridae; genus Platorchestia; species Platorchestia sp. MABIK. Next base: position 26,068 of record JACJUY010008936.1, on the reverse strand, counting down.
ACCAACGGGCGCATCGTGCCGCGCTTTGAGGAGCTCACTCCTGAGAAGCTCGGCTCCGCCGGCTCTGTCAAGGAGATTACTTTTGGCACCACCAAGGTACGGGGGCTCTGTCTAGGAGATTACCAAGATTACCACTAAGTGAAGAAATAAACAACCACGATATATAATAATATTAGTGTAGCTCCAAAAGGGGTCACGAGTGCGAGAGGTTGAGAGCAGAGTTGTGTGCAGGAGTCGATGCTGGTGATCGAGGGCTGCCCCAACTCGCGCGCCGTCACCATCTTCATCCGCGGCGGCAACAAGATGATCGTGGAGGAGGCGAAGCGCAGCATGCACGACGCGCTTTGTGCCGTGCGCAACCTCGTGCGCAACGACAGGGTCGTCTACGGGGGCGGCGCTGCTGAGATCAGCGCCGCTATTGCTGTTGCGGCGCACGCTGACAAGGTGAGAGGGAGCCACGGTGGAGGAAACGAAGCAGGGCCATTTCTGTGGAGGAAAATACACCTCTTGTTCGGTTAGCCAATAGAACGGTTTCATTGCAGACAAACTTTATGACGTCACCATTGCGACATGTCAGGCCAATAGTGGTGCCCAATGCAATATGAGCGCTGCTATTGCCACACGGTCGACGAAAACAGATTGGTTTAACCCTACCTCGATTTTTCTATTGGGGTAGGTAGCTGCGTGATCGTGTGTGGCATGGGGGGGCACTATTTCAGAGCACCTCCTTCATCTGGTTATGACACACCTTCCAGCCCCTCACGGAGATACAGCTATTGTATTGTGCGAATTGGCGATCCCTGAGGGAATGTGTGAGATCCCGAGCTAAAGGTTGGGTAGACCTTTCTTTTTTTGAAAGGATAAGTTTTTATTTATTTTGTTTTGGACCATCTTATGGTTCAGTGTTGTCCGGTTTTCAGCACCTCTGACTTACTTCTTGAACTTTTATTTTGTTTTCCAACCTTTCTTCGCGATCTACTATTTCTGTGCGCAGGGGATTTTGTGTGGGAACACACTATCTGCTCGTCTTGCTTTTCTCCCTCTTCCTTTCTACTTGATGTTTGTATGCGCTGGTTATCCTGTGTGTGGAACACACCTTTTGCACAGACATAGATGCTGTCCAATAAAACCCATACTGAATGGGGCCTTCCTCATTCCTGTCTTGAGAACACATGTTGTTTAGGAGGCTTTAACCAACTTAGGATCTAGTCAGATGTGAGAGCATTTTTCTTGTGTGCTGAGCGACGCACGCTGTCCTAGTCTTATTGTTTGGGTTTATGACGAGTCCTTCTCATGACTGCTGCTACTTATGACATTCTTCGTCCCTTTCACTGTGTGTCGTGGCAAACTTGAGCAGCTCGCATCTCAGTCTAAGTTCAGCACTTTCTTTGCGTCATTCTGGGGATCAATGTGTTCGATTTTCTCCATATTTCCTGTCTCTGTATTTGTTTGCGCTCATTTGTTTGATGTCCAGTGCCAAGCTATTTTTTGACTCCATGTGAAAATTAGTTTCACGAGAACACCTGCATTCTTGTTGACGGTAATCACATGGTGAGACAACACATACAACCGTGCGCAGCTCGGGGGGTACGACTAAATTAGTTTCTGCCACAAATGTTGCGGGTATGCAGGGTGTCCTAAACGAAAACAGACCGAATTTTGAATTGATATAGCTCCCTGTTAAATCCGGGGTATGAATGAAATTCAAAAGTCTAAGATTGAAAAATTATATTACTTTAATTATATATAATCATTATTTAACTTAACCTTTACAAAACTAAATTATCAACAATAACTGCAGAGCTCTGTCAATTCGAAGTTTGGTCAGCTGTTTTTTGGGACTCAGTGTATGACTGAAGAAGTGGTCAAGAGAGATAATCTCTAACGAACATGTCATCATTGCAGATCTGCACGCTGGAGCAGTACGCGTACAGAGCGTTTGCCGACGCTCTCGAGGTGATCCCGATGGCCCTGGCAGAAAACTCTGGCCTGTCCCCCATTGACACCCTCACGCAGGTGAAGGCCATGCAGGTCAAGACTGGCAACCCCGCCCTTGGCATCGACTGCGTCGGGGCAGGAACCACCGGTGAGTTCTGCTTTCTCGGACTTGATGTCTACTTCTTATGAGGGCCTAAAATGTGCACTTTCCCATTACCTGGTCCCAAGGGTGTGCTTTTCCATTACCTGGTCCAAATGGTGCGCTTTTCCATTACCTGGTCCAAATGGTGCGCTTGCCCATTACCTGGTCCAAATGGTGCGCTTTCCCATTACCTGGTCCCAAGGGTGCGCTTTTCCATTACCTGGTCCAAATGGTGCACTTTCCTATTACCAGGTCCAAACAGTGCTGTTTCAACCATTTCACTGGACAGCAAGGGTACATTTTGGGCCATGTGCTAGAGTAGACTGGTTCACTGGGATAACTCAGTGTAGCTTAAGGTGTGTTAAGAATTGGAGAATGTCTCGCATGTTGGGGGCCAGTCTTCCCGTGAGGGGCGGCGCACCTCAGCTGTAGGGATGCGTGGCTCCCATTGCATTCTTCACATGTGTATTGTACTGAAAATACAAGTATTGCGAGTAAATTTAGTTGATAGCATCACCAAAGAAAGCATGACACGTTGCGACTTGACATTTTGATGTTGCACTAAAAATGAACCCTTTGTGCTTCAGAACTCGAATAGTTTAGGGAAAAGTTCTCGGGGATCAAAGTTGTCAGTAATCTGAAATATCAGTGAAAGTACTTTAGCGTTCAGCGTGGGTCTTTCCTACTTGAGTTAACACCTACTCATTTACTGAAAATGAATAAGTTATTATTCTTTGAAAATCGATTCATCGTGAGAAATTTTTTAACATCAAAAATGTGGTTGTAAAATTTTAGAAAAATTCAATTGAGTTTTTGAGCAAAATTTTCAGCTGTCGAATGAAGGTTTTGGAAAACTTGCTTAAGTTGAGTAAAAACGTTAAAATGTGCTATACGGACCATGTTGCTTAAACTTGGTTGTAATCAATTGAAAGTTCCACGTGCAAGGCTTCTGGAATATCAGGAAAATATTTATAAGTGCTATTAATTTTCCGAATTTAGTCTTTCGTTCCAAAATATTCCCCGACTAGTTGAATTACGTCAAAGTTGTTACTTTCCATAAGCTGGAAGCACTAGCCACCTTTCCGTCAGAAGACAGGATTTAACACTTTGATCGCAATTGGGTAAACTCAAGTTCAATATTTAACTCAAATTTCAAGTCAACTGTTGTAGGTAATTTTGAAAATAGCAAACATTAACTGGATTATGCCTTTCTGCGTTGGATGTATGACGTCAGTCAATTTTTTAGGCTTAACTTGCTGGAAGTTCATGTCTTTAGCAGTCTGCGAAGCACTAGCAGTTTACCTTAACGTAAGTGTTCAGTTCACTCGTTATGAATCTTGCTTTACGATGCCTTGCTATGCACTCATAATATTCTCGTTGCTATTACTCGAGTAGAAAAGTGTCATGATTATGACCGTCACATCTCAACCATATGATCTTTCTGTAATTTTTTGAAGTTTCTGTCGAGTTGACAAAATTATCTCAGGGAAACCCTGGTGAATTTTGGTCCCACTGGCGCATAGGAGCGTGAAATGAGGTTATTTCGGTTTGGTGTTGCTTGTTATGACTGGAAAAGGGCGTTAGCAAGACCTGTTCATTTTACATTTTCCGTGTGGCAAGAAAAAATGAAATGATAATGAATATAAAAGGCGGACACTCTTGCTGCAGGGCTGTTGCAGGACGCGTTTGATAGCTCCACGTGAGAGAAGTGAAACATGAAGATAGCGCCTGCCTCACTATGGAGCTAAATCCATACCTGACTCTTACTCTTGTTAACTTGAGTCTGGCTTAATGTCATGTTTAAGTAATTTTGAGGTGACTAGTTATAGTAATGAGACCAGTTCGCTATTGTGAACTCGGCGCGATATGTCCCTTGTAGTCGAAGAGCTAGTAATATTTGTAATACTATTGACTCTTGCTACAAGTGTTGCTGGCTGTGTTGTGTAGCTAGGGTGACCGCTTAAGCTGCACTCACAAGGCCCAACACTACCAGCACACTTTTCTGAGCGAAGTACTCGGGAATCCTACAAATGATGGGGGGTGCAAAATGTCTAATTAGTACGGATGAACAATCCCTTGAAGCTCCTCCGTTACAGTGGTGGTGGGGACAGTGATGGCGTGAATGGTGCTCAGGGACACGAGATCAGTACTGGCGCAGGCGTGGAATAATGATAACGTTGCCTGCGTTGTATGGAGTAATGACATTGTGTTGATGTGCAGACATGAAGGTGCAGCACGTGCTGGAGTCGCTACACAGCAAGAAGCAGCAGATCCTGCTGGCGACGCAGCTCGTCAAGATGATCCTCAAGATAGACGACATCAGAACGTCTGGTCAGGACCCCAACTGAGTGCCTCCAAATCAAGCGACTAGGCTTTTCCTTTCTCTCATTCAATTGCGTTTGACGCTGTTCTATTTTCTTTCTTGTGCATTCAATCATGTTTTATATAATTTTTACCAAGTTACGCTCGGTTAATTCCGATGTGAGGAGCTATGGAGGCACTGGATCAGTTTTCCTTGTTTTTACCTGCTATCCTCAATATCTTGAGACGTCAAATGCGGGCGGGTCGGTCGGTCGGTTACTGCTGCCTTGGAAACACCATTGCGTGCTCATTTCTTTCATCAAATCTCGACTGTACACAAGGTTCTGTCATCGTTTCGATATAGCTTCCAATTGCATTTTTCTTTTTGAAGTGTTTGACGCTGTTAATTCTATGTAGAAATTCCTGGAAAACGTGCGTGTGTATATCGTTGGAGCTAATTTGGAAGCCGTGAAGTGTTTGATCTCGTTTGTGTTACCTACTTCATGTTTGGTTGCAGTCTGAATGCGCGACGGAAACAAATTTATAACTTATGCCAATGCATGCATAAAATTTTTTTTTTATCTAAATTTGAGTGAATGTGCGGTCGTGTAATATTCCACATATGTGCTAAAAAGGCACTATTTATATTTTTCGACATAAATGAAATTGATAGAATCTCTTTCAACGAGCTTATCATAAGACATCTACGTTGACGTATTGAACTGTGGTTTTAAATTGCAAATTGAGGCGTTTTAGGACTTCATACCTTTTGTTCATTCTTTTTCATTAGAGAAGGTCATTTAGTTTACATAATTACTTTCATGAAACTTCTATCGCATGCTTAATTCTTCAACGCGCCTTAGTGTTATCATCTGATATATTTGCCCTTTCTGCAACATCACTTCACATTCCCTTCTGTGTTGTGCGTTTTGGCGGTAGCCATTTCCTTCCACGATCAAATTCCTCCTTATTTATTACGTGAATTTGTTTAACTTTAAATATCCTGTATAAATTGTTACAGGATTCAATGACTTTCCGATTGAAGAGCTATGTTATGCACCTTGATACTGTTTAGCCACTCATTTAGTGTTTTCATTCGTCATTCATACTAATAATGTAACTTAACTTTTGTCGCGCTGGTACTAACCATTGTCACTAATTTTCAGTAATTAATGAAAATATCTTGCCCGCTTCACGGCTGTGAAGCCTTTCGTGCCTCAGTGAACTCGACAAAATTGTATCCGTTTTAATTCCCCTCAAGCTTTCCTTCCTGATACCTGTGTTGGAAATGCTAACTTGTCTACCTTATCTATCGACGATTTTTGAAAGTACCCAAAACCCTATTAAGACAATTCTGACTCTGTATACATAGAGACGAGTGCTATTCAGTAGACAAGTATCTCACATTTCAGAAATCATTTACAAACAACACGTGGTCGTTAATAAGGAAAAATAAAATTAACCAAGTACCAGTGTTCTACATTAAAATATAATCAAACATTGGAAGACTTTGCAAAGACACAGGATTACGCAAAACTGTAAGGCATCAGTTTCCCCGATGTAAATTGGAATTCATTATATAAAAGCAACAAGTACTGCATCGCAGACTATGATGGAAGCTCCCACCGCCTGACGACCTAATATCAAGTTGAAGTGAGCAGCCGTGCCGGGCACGAACTGCACGCGAGGAACCAATACATTTAAAGCCAGCGTAACGTCACCAGATGTGTGTTAAATGCTGAAATCTTAGAGCGAAACCTTGGCATGTTTGCGCTCACTACAGTAGAAAAAAAGTAGACCAAATTTTGGAGACAAGAGCTGGATAGTCCATAACAAACAACACTTATCAGAATAAAAAATAAATCACTTGCGCACTTGTCTAAAAACTCAAACATGATTAGTATCTAAACACTTGCACGAAAAATGTAGCCTGAATACAAAATCATTCGAAATCTTTCTTGAACTCAGGTCACGCTGGCATGTCCCGTCAGAGCGTCAGTGAATTTAGATATTCTGAAACACAGCCTCGAGGAGGCAAGTCTCGGTTACGCTGCAGTTCTCGATCAAAGTTTGAGCACTTACGAGTAAACAAATACACAAAAATATGAAGCACTTGTCCTCATGATGAAGAAATTGGAGTCAGATGCCCTCCCACCTACCTAAAGTCACAACGCGAAATAGCAGCCGCATCAGTTCACTTGAAACATTGAACAAATTGAATGAATTCTACGCCCTATGAGAGCGAGCTGAATCCCATAGATACAATAGTTCTAGCCCCCCTTAGGGCCTAGTACCGTCCGTGTATTTGGAACACTACATGCGCACCAAATATATTGAAGTTTTAACGATAGAACATTTTAGAACAGACACACAGGTAGCTCTGCCGAAAATAATGCAAGCAAAGAAGCCAATAGTTTCTCCAAGAAGAAATTGAAGAAATAAACGGAGGTGCAGCGGTGGCAATATTATAGTAAGGAAACACAAAAAAGGTAACCTCAATACAACGAAGAGATGTGACCATTAAGTAGAAACCGTAGAAATAAGAGAATCTATGCTCTAGCTCTAGGTGTGTTCCCGCACAGGATGCCCAGTGCATACGAACACTAAGTTAGGAAAGAGGAAAAAACGAAGACGACATGAAAACTGGGCACGATAGACAGAAGATTAGATTATATGTTGGCTTAAGCCTCCTTAACCGCTACAACAAGAGCGTATCGAAGAGAGGAAGGCACCATTCCGTATGGAGATAAGGGAATGCGGAATCTATGCAGAAGGGGCATAGAAACAGTAAGTTGAGAAAGAAGTTCATGAAACAAGATAAAAGTGGAAGAAGAAAGTAGTAGATGCTGAAAGACAGGACAGCAGTCAACCGAAAAAGGTTGACATAACAAAAATTAACATAACAGAAAATTTTATTTCAACAAAAAGACCTACCTAGCTCTCAGCTCGGGCCCTCACACATTTTCCCCCTGGGAGTGCTAATTTATACAAATACAATAGTTGTATCCCCTGAGGGGACGAGAGACAGAAAGGAGTCCCGAATCTATGGCTGAGGTAACCTAACAGTGTACCCATCGCGGCGTCAGTCCCCACAGCATGGGATGAACAAACCTGTTGCCTATCTATAGGCTAGAGAGCAGGGGTAACAACTCCTTGTGAATCCTGTACTATCTCGTGCCTAAATCTACCTAACAGAATTTATCTAAAATCTAGCAGGCGATGTGGCTACCTTTGCTTCTCGAGAAGACACGCACGTCTAATGGGGAAACTGTGACCTCGCCCCATTTCCAAAAGGCCACCCTGATCCTAAGTGTCGCAGTAATCTGGACTTCTCTTTCGCAAGGTATTTACATTTCCTTACAGCTAAATAAAGTCAAGAAGTGAAAATCATAAAAAAAATTACTCGCCTCCAACAGCGCGGTCAATGCCGGAGTCGTGCAGGACGTAAGCCCTGTCTATGCCCAGGCCACCATCGCGCGAAACACAGTATTTACGACAGGCAGCGAATGGAACTTAGCTACTACACTGGCGAGATGTTAACTTGAACTCCTGCATATACTATACTTTTTACCCATCCACCCTACAGCCAACAATTCAACATAGGGAGTTAAGTTCTCCAAACGTTACTAAGTACATCACCAGAATTTTATAAATAATCACAGACGTACACTTTTCTTACTCTTATTACACGAAAGAAAATAAAATAAAAAGGATTAACTTTAGAAAGCAATCACTTCAAGTAAAATAAAAATTCGAAGCAGAAGCAGATAGAATTAGAAAAAGATTCATTTCCATACTTGGGACATGAGATTCACCAGTCAGTTTTGAGATGCCGCATATTTAGATAGAACAAAAAGACAGGAAATTATTGTCATGGGAAACTGAAAGAGGTCAAATCCCTGTGCACTCGAGCTGTATCGTGGATACCGCGCTGAGGCACCATCAATGACCTACATTAATGGCAAATTTCAGGCGGTCTCACCCTAATGCAAAAATACAATAAAAACAAAGAAGGGAGTACACGCATGCAAACTATTTTTACGAATGAATTTAAGCCTCAACTCAAAAGTAATGCACTAATTTTTATGGTGTCGATATATTGTAAGATTAGATTTGAAAACTTAGTTTACACCTTAACAACCAGAATTTTACCTAGGAGAGAGACACCATTCCCCCTGGGAGTGCTAATTTATACAAATACAATTTTCGGCAATTTTGTTGGACGTTTTTCTACGACGATGCAACTTTGATTTGTTGTGATATTTCGTAATAATTGCTCAATATTATCGCAGTTTTTTAGTCTGTTGAATTTCATTGGGAATTTCATTGAATTTCATTGAATTTCATTATTTCATTATTGTCATTATTGAATTTCATTCCATATGTCATTTACAGTCATTTTGTTTCTGCCTCCCTAACCGCAACTAAAAAAAAATTCTCGAAAAATTCCTCTTCATTCAACATTTCCGTGTTTAGAGAAATTCACATGAAGGTAAAGGACGTGTTGACAATGTTCTTTCCCAAGTCTTAAGTGGCAGACAAACAGCACTTCCTCCTATCAGCTGTAATGCTTGTTTTGCTATTAGAAGAGACCCCGCTTCTGTGTTTAGGTCACTCGTTTACGTTCATTGCAGGGCTACACTGAGCAAGCAGCTCTAGTCCTTAAATTAAAATTAAGGGAACGGGGAATCGATGCACAAAATGTATTCCCACACAGGAACCGCTATGCAGAGAAACAGTAAATTAAAAAGTGAGGTTATGAAATATGGTAAATACTGAAGAACTAAAGCAATACAGGTACTGAAAAACAGGACAGCAGTGAACCAGAAAAAGTGAATAACAACAAAAAGTGAATAACAGAACAACAAGTCTATTCTATTTCAACAAAAAAAGGCCTACTTAGCCCTCAGCTCAAGAGCCCCAAAAAGTTCACAATATTTAAGCTGCAACAGAAAACCTAATAGAAAATCCCAATGAAATTCAACAGACTAAAAAAACTGCGATAATATTGAGCAATCTTTACGAAATATCACAACAAATCAAAGTTGCATCGTCGTAGAAAAACGTCCAACAAAATTGCCGAAGCTATTGTGCAAAAATTGCACCATAAAATTTCTAAAGATCACGTCATAGAGAGAAGAGCAACGATCACAACCGTGAGACGAGCACAGCTCGTGGTGATCACACTTCCCGGGCCATCTTTGTTCTGTGGCACACACAAGTGCACACACACACAATACAGTGCACACACACACAATACAGTGTACACACACACAATACAGTGTACACACACACAATACAGTGTACACACACACACAATACAGTGTACACACACACACAA
>JACJUY010008934.1:0-23270 GCA_014220935.1 Platorchestia sp. MABIK | reverse complement strand
CTAGACATTGCAGTGGCACCAGCACCAGCTGACACTAGACATTATAGCGGTTTCAAAGTAAAGTGTCCTCTACTATGTCGGGCTCAGTGATATAAATGATCACTTTTTATGGAACATCAGGGCCTGGTGTCAAAAGTAATCATTTTTTGTGGCAGAACAAGAATAGTCACTTTTTTCTGCTAGTACAAGGGTAGTCACTATTTTCTGCCAGTACAAGTGTAGTCACTATTTTCTGCCAGTACAATGATAATCATTATTTTCTGGCAGTACAAGGATAATCATTATTTTCTGCCAGTACAAGAGTAGTCCTTAATTTCCCCCAGTACAAGGATAGCCATTATTTTCTGCCAGTACAAAAATTCCCATTTTCTGCCAGTACAAAGGTAGTCCTTATTTTCTGGTAGTACTACGAATCATATCTCAAAAGTTCTCTATCACAGTAATAAACATGACATCGTTCAATTAACCATGTTTGCATCGAAAACACTCGTTCAAACATCGGTCGTTGCATATTTTACATTCACTCTCTTTGTTTGAGAAAGTTTTAATCCTAGCAACATGTGTAGTATTTTCCTTATTTAATTTTTTTTCTTTTTCAAAGATGCCTTCCCTCAAGTGGATAGAACTCTTGTATCTGTGGAAATTGGTGCTCCTAGGGAAAGATGTGAGGTCCCGACCTGAAGGTTGGGTAAACTATTTTTGGTAGGCATAGAAAAAAAATTGTTCTGTTATGGACCGTTTTTTTTTCGGTTCACTGCTGTCTGTTTTCAGTACCTATTACTTTTTCTTCAGTATATTATCTTGTTTCATATACTTTTTTCAATCTTCCTGTTTCTGTTCGCACGGTGTAAGGGACACTCCTTGTGCATAGAATTCCCGTTTCCAAAATTTCCAACTAAATGGTGCCTTCCCCCTGCCTCTTTTAGCCACACCTTCAATTGTGTTTCCAGGACTCTCAAAATAACTTGAAATTTATGTTATACTTTTCCAAAAAAGTTCCACGTCCAAAAAAGTTATTATTAGAGCAAAAATGGTTATTTATTTTGTTATTATCCGTGTTGTGACTTGCAGTGACCCTTTTTTATCTAATTGCTAATTATCTTGACCCGAGCGTGAACATAAAATCGATTTTCCTCATTGTGTGCAGATTGACATTGAAAAAATAAAATACGTTTACTGCAATAGAAGCTCGACTTTCGGAATTGGAGGAAGTGGAAGTGGTGGAGGAGCTGCAGGAGGAGCTGCAGGAGGAGCAGGTGGAGCAGCTGGAGGAGCAGGTGGAACAGCTGGTGGAGCCGGTGGAACAGGTGGAGGAGCCGGTGGAACAGGTGGAGGAGCCGGTGGAACAGGTGGAGGAGCCGGTGGATCAGGTGGAGGAGCCGGTGGATCAGGTGGAGGAGCCGGTGGATCAGGTGGAGGAGCCGGTGGATCAGGTGGAGGAATAGGTGGATCGGGTGCAGGAGCTGGTGGAACAAGTGGAGGCGCTGGCGGAACAGGAGGAGGCGTTGGAGGAACAAATGGAAGCAGTGGAGGAAATCTTGGAGGTAAATTTGACGAATTTTCCTTTAATTAGCGATAAGCTTTTAAGATTAAATTCCCCTCTGGAAAATTTTGCGAAGCCGCTCCAATTTTTCTTAAGTTTTCTGAATTCCGTACATGAACGCAGATAAGAGCAAAGTTAAAAAAAAAATTAAGAATAAACCATTTCAGTACGGCAATTATACTTCTATTTGTCCCTTAGTTACTTCGTGGGGTACGCTATATCATCATCGTAACGTGGATGCATGTCGTTTTATCCATGAATTCGAAAACGTTGGCTTAGACCAGCTCAAGTTAGAGTAGGTCAAAATAGATCAGACTCTGTTAGGTCAGGATAGGTTATTAGGAGTATAGGTTAGAGTATGTGAACATAGATCAGGTTAGGTCAGGGTTGTTAAGATGAGGGTATGTTAGGGTTAGGATAGAGAAGGATAGAGAAGGATAGACAAGGATAGACAAGGATAGACAAGGATGGGGGAAGGATGGGGGAAGGATGGAGGAAGGATGGGGGAAGGATGGGGGAAGGATGGGGGAAGGATGGGGGAAGGATGAGGGAAGGATGGGGGAAGGATGAGGGAAGGATGGGGGAAGGATGAGGGAAGAATGGGGAAGGATGGAGAAAGATAGGGAAGGATAGGGAAGGATTCAGAAGGATTGAGAAGGATAGGGAAAGAGCAGGAAGGATAGGGAAGGATAGGGAAGGATAGCCGTATCCACCCCTATGCGTTTATTGTTGGGGTTCTTTTTTAAGTTATTTTTCCCCGCTTCGGCACCAGATGCTATGAACGGTTGCCACAACCTGACCCTGGATATCCAGATGCCAGGGTTTGGCATATGATATCCGCATACCACGCATTGACCTAGAGTATCCGCATACCACGCATTGACCTAGAGTATCCGCATACCACGCATTGACCTAAAGTATCCGGATACTACGCATTTACCAAGGGCATCCAAATATCCAAACTTGGCAATGGGTATACGGATACCACGGCTCTACCGTAGCTATTCATTTTTGTCTTGTCAGTAATTATTAGGTACTAGAAACCCCAATGGGGGAACTATAACTTGACTAGAACAATATATGCTTTACGACTTTACAACAGGTGGAGTGGGTGGCGGAGGTACGGGAGGGAATCTCGGCTTGAACGGCGCCGGAAGTCTGACTTCAGGTCAACTGGGAGCTTCTAAAAGCGGTTAGTATATCCACAAGGAGTGCTAACACTTTTTACTGCGGCATGTAAAGCTGAAGTTTGATATTTAATTTAAATTTAAAGTTTATTGTAGTAATCAATGTTGAATATATCAAACATTAACTAGAGTATATTTTCATTAAGCTTTGATCGAGTTTTTGTTTAAATCGAGTCTGTGACTACGGGCCGGTCAGCAGAATAATGAAAGCTCTCTGTGACCAAATATGGCCCACGTCGCAGTTAAAGCGCCGAGTACTACATTTATTGTACTATGAATATTTTATGCGAATGCATGCTGTACGTTGTTATAAGAGCATATTTGTGCTATGAGTGTGAATGAATACGAATCACACAATTGTTATTGATATATTATCGGGGAAAAAAAATTTACGGCATTATGTATGAATGTTCACGCGATGAGTGGTGATAGTACTATATATTTTATAACTATACAGAAATTTGATGAGATTGAATCTCTTAAAGTATTAAATACGTTTAACACGATGAATCATCGAGGTCTACGTCTACTGTATCGTCGTAAAAATGTTATTCGACGGATTATTTCAGTTTTAAATACACATTTTTAAACTATTATGGCAATTTATTTTTGCACGGAATTCATATGTAACACCATTATGCATTGGGATAGATAGTTTGAGATGTAACTACATGCGAGGCCGACGATGTAAAAAAAACTTAAGTCATGTTGTATTGTATTTTTAATAAATTGTGTTGTTGAATATGTATTATCCAACAACATATTTTAGGATTTATTATGGACTTTCCTAACATATTAGTCTCTTCATAAGACAAATCTTTAGGTGACCCTACATGAATTTGATGATCAAAGTTATCATTTTCTATTTGAGTTTACTATAACTTGAGTTTCACATTTTTTGTAGATCAACTAAATTTATGTTCAAAAACTTTTCAGGGGTAACATCTCTACACCTCACCGCCGCAACGTTGATTCTTTCCATTCTCCTCAGTTTGCAACGCCGCTGCAGCGTAGTTTAGGGATGAAAATTGTATATTTCAGCTATATTAACGTTATATTCAAACAATTTGGCCTATGGGTGTCTTTTACGAGCTGTTTTGGGAGAACTTCAAGAAAACCTGTCAATGTCTAGAGAATTTTTTCTGCTAGGAAGAAGAATTTCATTGCGTTACGTATTAAACCTACGTGCGTACATGCAAATGTCGTGCAGCTAGTAATATGTTTAAAAACTAACCATCTTGTATTCAGTTTTTATTCTTACGCACTATTTATTGAAGTAAAAATGAACTGGTTAAAAATATCGAGTTTTTATGTTAGAGCCCGATATAATTAAATTGTATTATAAGGGGGATTACTGTATTGCCTGAAATATTACCCATGTATGCAGAAAATTGCAATCTTTACCAGAGCTCCCTGGGAGAGTCGCTTCTTGTTGCAGTAAAATGGATTGTTAGCCTTATTAGACCTGGTTTTTATAACTTATCATATTCAACTTCAATTTTGTTTCGTGAAGTCATATCCTAACAATTTTTACGTGCAAGAACAGCCTTCGCACAAATTTTGCGTTTCCTTACTCCATACTGAACAGTGCTTTGCTTAAAATTTGGTTACTTGCTTGATCAATTCCCGATCTTCGTTTAAAGGAAAATTCTTTCTTACTTGTACGAGGTCACAGGCAGAAACTTGCTTGAATCTTTGCGTAAATTAATCATATTTGGTCTAGAAGAAATACTGCTACCAGTGAACAAGTATCAACAGGACAATAATTCGACAATTATTGATGAAGCAACACTTAATTTCACTTAAATTTTGATGACTACATATAACCGATGTTGTCCACTAATCACTCGTTCAATTTCACTGAAAGAGACAGAAGCCCTGTATTACTTAAATCATCGTGATCTGTGTAAAGAAACGCCAAGCTTTCCTAGCTGTACTTGAGAAGGGAGGAGATCTTCAAAGATATTAGCAGATTCAGGATTTATGTAGCATAACAAATATGAACAAAGAGAAACGTCGTGACGTTCATAACTCTGTAACTATTGCTTAAAATGCCTAAATTTTTGCGTGACGGGTCTTGCGCGCATTGAGATTGATGATCTTGAATGAACCAATTCTGATGTGAACCCTGACATTATTATAAACATCCGACCAGAAGGCATAGTGCACATATCAATACTAAATCGCTAAGATCGTTAAGGAATGCTTTAAAAAATCTAATATCCGAGCTTCAACACATAAACCTCCATGTGAGCCACCAGTGGGATGCGGAGGGAATTTTCAGAATGCTGCTGACCTACCAGTAGTCACTAACTCAATTGTCATGAATGCTTTCGATATATTTGCCTTTTTCAAAATTTCAAATTTGAGTTGAATGTTAAACTTTAATTTAACCCACTGCGGTCGACGTGTTGAAAATACTTTCACGAACGCTCTTTTCACCATGTTATTATAGAAGAAAGTTTTAGCCTCCCTAACCCACGACAAAGATGTTCCAAGAGAGGAAGAAAGAAGGCACCTTTTAGCATGGAGTTGAGAGAATGCGGAATCTATGCACAAGGTGCATAGAAACAGTAAGCTAAGAAAGAAGTTCATGAAACAAGATTAAAGTTGAAGAAGACAGTAGCAGGTGCTGAAAAACAGGACAGCAGTGAACCGGAAAAAGATGGTCTGTAACAAAAATGAACCTATTCTATTTCAACAAAGAAGAAGCCTATTCCTAACCTTTAGCTCGGGCCCTCACGTAGTCCCCCTGGGAGCGCTAATTCCCATAGATACAATAGATTTATCCCCCTGAGGGGTTGTTTACCATATATGCGAAACAGAATAGAAGCATGGCACGGAACTGAAAATAAAATCAATTTACTCTTTGCGCTGCAGATCACATTCTATGTTAGTTCAGGTTTCCTTAGCTACAACAAATGTTTTCCAAACCGAGGAACGCACAACTTTGTATGGAATAGGGAACGCAGAATCTCTGCACTGTGCATAGAAACAGCGAGTTGAGAAAGAAATTCACGAGAAAAGATAGTTGATAAAGAAGTAATTGAAGCTGATGAACATGACATCAGTGAACTAAAATACAATGGTCATCATAACGAAAAATAATTTCAACAGAAGAAGCCTTGCTTATGTCAGCTGGGGACCTCACATTATCCCCCTGGGAGCGCTAATTCCCATAGATACATTAGTTGTCAGCGGAGTTTAGGCGACAACTAGAGAACGAGCCACACTACTAGTTCTAGTCGCTGTATTCTGCACATGAAGTAACATTTTGACCGCGACGTGGGCCTTCGGCGGCCGCAGGAGATTTTCATATTGCTGCTGACCGACTAGGAGTTACTAACTCAATTTTCAAAAATACTTCAAGCTAAATGAAGTCACGATTCAGCTGAAGTTTGCCATTTTCAAATTTGCTTACAATTGAATTCAAACTTGAATTCAATATTGATCTTCAGGTTAAGCAAAAGTCTAATTGCAGTCAAGGCATTAACCTGCGAACTACCCCTGCATGTGCTCAAATCTATTCGAATTGCGGCACTCGAGCTACAATAAAAGCTCCAAAACTCAATTTGACGCTTTAATTTGCCGCATATCACAAAAATACCAAAACTAGCCAGCTAGCTAGGAAAGCGCTATGCACATTAGTCCATTAACTTACAAAGCTCAATTTCAACTTTTAAGATAAATAAAATTGTACTAAAAAATGGGTTTTGCTTTTTAAACCATAACTTGCAGTTTTAAGGGTACATCGACTGGTGGTGTGAAAAATAAATTCCAGCAACCCTGACCACATGTTAGAACTCAATAAATGAAAACTTCGCAAAGCTGAAGAAATTATGACCGAGCTGGTGCTACACATAAAATGTACGCTCGCCCGAAAATATTTGCAATTTAAATACGGCTTTATACACAAGTTAGAAACCTGACAAACTCTTAAAAAAATAACGGATTAAAATAGCACTTTTTATATCTAGGTTTTGAAACCAGAACGTGTATTTGGAAAACACATTCCACATGACGTACTGATGAGAATTTGAAGCCATCTTCGATAGCTTTAGAAACGATCGCTCTGTTTTCTGTAAAACACGAGACTTAATTTTTTTGTTAATTAAATAATCGTTATCATTTCATTAAATTTCATGACCGAATGAGGAATTCTGTTCAAGTGAAGGTAGAAATCCAGAGCAAAAATTAGAAAACGTGTCACGGTATTAAATTTATTTAAAATCTCGTACCTACTCGCAGTTTTGCAGGAAGTGGTCGGGTAATAAAATTTGTTTCGTATTACCACTAACGTAAAATATTACCACCACCATATCAACCCGAACGTAGTTCCATATGACGACTAACGTAAAATAAAGCGACAATCATATAAACTATGTATCTCATGATCAATTTACTCCAAGTCAAAGAATTTTTCGAATTTTTTCAACACTCATCAATATCTTAAAAACACTGACGCTTTTAGTGTATGGCTCGACTTATAAATTTATGTTAACAATTTACTTTGGAATCTAAGCTTTCATAGATTGGCGTCTAAGGATATTTCAGAGAAAATACAAATGTTTGTCTGTAAACCAAAATCTTACATCCAAATAATTAAGCACTATGTAGGCAATCCTGTCGAGTCGAAAACTACGCCGTTCACAGCGTGTAGACGACTAAAGATGCCATCGCATTAAAAAAAATGAACAAATATGCGAGTACTGGAGATATTTGGTTTGGTGCAGGTACACAAAAATAATTCACATACCAATACTTTGAACAAAATCAAGCTTAGAAAAGAGCAAACCTGAAGTAGTTATTACGTCCCAGCCGAAGCAATTATCAAAAATTGGGTACGCTCTAGTAAAATCTAAAAATTTTGTGTAGACGAATCCGCCATAAGAAACGACTTCGAATAAGAGGAACATTTTGCTCCTAAAAAGAGGGAGATTTTCGTTTCACAGGCATCCCAAACTCATTTCCTGTGAGGCAGCTCAGATCTCTACTATCTGATGAATGCGAAATCCTCAAACTCTGAAGAGCAACCATATCCGAGATTTATGTTCGACACCGAACATGCATCATCACAATAACAAATTTAGGGTTACGTTTCTATAGCACGGTCTCCACCAAATTTCAACTATGGACCAGCCACGTCTAGGTAGACATGGAGCAACGGGTGTCTAGTTTCACTGGTGGTAGCTGGGTTCCCAAAGCCGGGGTTACAGCGTATCAAACTCATGATCGAATGCGCTAATAATCGACGAAAACAAGCGGGACTCCAACTTGCAGCCAATCCGGCGTTCGTTTTAGGTACCACATGAATTTATGATATTACCAGTACTTCTCGAGCAACGATAGCTAAATAACTCAACTTTGGTAAACCTAGCCAGTGCACGCATCTTTACTCTCAATTGTTCGATCATGGCCCAGCTGACTTCTAATTGAATATGCGGTTCCAGTTCCGTTTTTAGTTGGGCTTCGCAGTTACGTATCATTTACATTATTCAATCCTTGCGCGTTGACGTAACTGAAAAGACTCTCATGCCCTTCACCATTTTCTGAAAATGAACAACTAGAATGGTACTCTGAACTTTCAGCATCTCGAGTACCATTTGGAGTTTTGGCAGCATCAGCGTTCTCTGTAGAAGAACTGAACGGTACTTCAACGATGCCTTCCGCTTCCAGGCCCTCAAAATTATTCTTTGATTCATTTTGGTCCGAGTTTTCTTCAGCCCAAGATTTTCTGCCGGAGTTCTCTTGGCTTATCTCAGAGCTATCTTCGCTCACCTGATTTTCGCCCTGCGCAGAGCTTTCAACATAATCTGAAACTGATGGGTTTTGGAATATGGTTTGATTAGCCGCGGCTGCGTCAGAAAGTCCATTCACGACCAAGTCTTCGCCTAGCGATTCTATCAGGCCTTCAATATGTTGACTTGAAACTCTTTCAACGGAATTTTCGATGGAAGTATCCGTTATAGCATCATTCGATTCCGAAGAAAGATCCGAGTCTTTACCAGCCACGGGAATTTGCTCATCGGTGAGGCTAACTCCCTCATTCGACAGGCTGCTTTGCAGATGGCTTGGCTCAGGAGAATTCTGCTGAGCGACCTCCGTTGGATGAACAATTGGAATTGCTTTATTTACAATAGCGTCAGAACCAGTAGGGTACAAATTATTTCTTTCCGTCTCAGAGATCGTATAAGAATTGGGTAAAAGTTGCCAGTTACCTGCGGCATAACTAGTCTGATATTCATAGTTCTGAATCCCAGTGTAGGGAAACTCAGGAGCATTGACATTCAAACCTCTTGGAACATAGTACGTAGTAGGGTAGATCACAGGACTTTCTGCGTTGGCAAGTACTGGAAATGACTCGGTGGAGTCACACGGCGCCACCATAACCTTATAAACTTTAGGTTGTTCACCATAAGAAGAAGCGGGTTGGTTGGGCTGATGTTGCGCTGCTACAAAGGCTGCAATAGATGATTGAGAAATCGGGGGCTGGGTTTGTACTTGATTTTCAGAATCTGCTGATAGACCAGCTCGGGGCTGCCATTGCTGAGCAGCGCTTGCGTTCTCTGTGTGAGGAGATGAATGATCGCCTTCTAGCCTTCGGTTGCGTTTGTTCGAAGGGCAGAACTTGACTGTGTGGGCGTGGTCACCAGTTTGACCACATTTGGGGCAAGTTAGTTTCCTGATTTCAGGGCAAGTTGTGACGCCATTCATCTGAGAAAGAAAGAGTACGTTTGAGCGAAAATAAACTGGCCAGTTTTACATTGAACTTACTACTTCAATACAAGACCTATTTCTTACTACGTATGTAGTAAGTAGTTTAATGTACGTATTATTAAAAATAATCTTTCGGTGGTAAGTAGTTAGCGAAAGAGAATCCATGAAGTTCTACTCAAAGATATCGTCACTTCCAATATTTAAACTTTAATAATTACCAATTTACAGTTGCTTCAATCTTACCTTTGAAATGGTCTGAAAACAGATCTGTTCATTTAATTTTTGGCTTACAAAGTGATACCAGGCTAAAACAGCGTGCTCATGATCCTTTGTCAATTTTAGAAAATACTGTAACTGTCTAAGATAGTATAAATTCTTGAATAAAAATTTAAACCGTCTTGGATTTTTGCATTTTAAGCATCTAGTGTATGCGTCAGGAGCATTTGGAAATTCCGCAATTTTTATACACAAAGGTTTTATTTCGACTGCGAAATCCTACCAAAGAACGTTCTTACGATCAAGGATTTACAGTTGACAGACCTTATTGAAGCCAAAAATGCGCTTTGTTTTCCACACGTTATTACGTTGGAAAAAAGGCGATTAAGTTTTGCTTCTCAGCTACCTTTTGATACAGTTATGCTACTTGGAGGAAACTTGCTTTGATAAGTTAGTATAAGCCTACACAACAACAAACGTGCTCCTAAACAAGGAAAGGGGGAAACCATAATTTGGCACAGAGTTTAGCCGATCCTGCCGTTTGTTTAAGGGAATGAAGAATCTATGCAGGAGGTGTTCCCGAACAAGATCCCTGAGCTCAAACTAAATGGAGAAGGAAGTTTATAAAACAAGATAGAAGTTGGAAACGTAGGTCCGAGGCGCTGAAAAACAGAACAGCAATGAACCTATAAAGATTGTACACCCGAACGTGGCAAAGAATATTGCATTTCAACAAAAGGAGAGCCTATCAAATTCAAATTGAGACCTTGCATTTCCCCTCTGGGAGTCCCAATTCCTATAGATCCAATAGTTTCATCCCTCCGAGGGATTCCTGATGTAGAAATTCTGGTACAGAAACTCGTCTCGGCAGAAAATAGTTTTGCTCTAATACATTTTCCCCATCGATTCGATAAAACCTGCCAGTAAATATTGGGGATATCCATGGACTTGTAAACCATCTTGGCGGTTTGTTAGTTGGTTGCTTGCTTGTAGTTTTAGCTCCTTTGATTGGCTATGAAAATCACCCATGTGGCAACACTGAAACTGGTGCCAGAAGCAACCATTTGAAAGTTAGGAGAAACTTGTGATTGGTCTACAGTTCAGAAGGTTCCCAACTTGAGGTGCTCGCACCCCTTGGAGATGCGGCAGATATTCCAGTGGGCGAGAAAAGTTCAGGTGCAAAATAGGATATTGGCTGTATGTTGGCCTTTTTATTTCAGAGGGTGCAGGGTTTGAATGAAATTTCTTCAGGGGTGCGGGGAGAAAAAAGGGCTAAGAACCCCTGGTCGAATTTATCTTGGTTTATAACCTTTCAAACGAATACGTTCTATTTGTAGTAAAGCTCACCTGTGTGGGGTGGAAGTAGCTCAAATCACGCTTCATGCAATAGAGGCAAATCTTCGGCTTATTCTCACCCAGCAATCTGATGAATTTAAATTGTCTTCAGGAAAAAAGAATCACTGTGGTAAGCAAAGCTAACCAAAAAGGTTTTAATACCACGTATTTTGGCCATAAAACCCCTCTATGCTCCAAAATAAATTTCATATTTCCTATCTTAACATTCCGTAATAAATCAGTCATGTCGAAAGAAACCTGAAACTGAATCTTTTTATTTCTTATTAACAACGCTGTTACTAAAAATACGGAACTAAAATATCTAAGGCTACACGTGATACTCAAGGGGCGATGAAGCTGAAAACCTGCACAAGTTCCTTAATCGTGGCAATGTATAAAATTGATGTTTTCAGGATCTCGCATGAAGATCAAAAAGCGAGACCTGTGCACCTAGTCCAGGTGCCCCACACACGCCTCACCTGTGCACCGCTACCAGGTGTTCCCTGGTCGCAGGACCAGGAGGGAGCTGCGCCCTCTTGGGGTCGCCCCGCGTGAGGGGGTTGCGAGGGCAGTATTTGAAGGAATGCTTTCCCTTCTCCCCGCACAGGTGGCACATGTACTGGCTCAAGCGGTGGCAGGTTACGCCACGGTAGCTCTGTAATGTAGAGGACCCTTGGTCATGAAGATATGACGCAAGAGGTGACAACTCACTAAGTCACGGCTCTAATGAAGAGACAAGACCGTTAGATCATGAAATTGTGACAGGTCACTCCCCACCATGGCTCTGTAACGTAGTGATATTATGGCATGAAGTTGCGACATGTTACTTTGTCACAGCTCTAACGTGGGTAACATTAGGTCTCGAAGTTCCCTGCCGCAGTCAAAGTGTTGATTGATTAGGATCGATAAAACAGTTTTAGCCTCCTTTTACCACATCAAAGATGTTCAAAGGGAGGAAGGATGAAGGCACCATTGAGTATGGAGTTAAAGGAACGCGGAATCTACGCACAAGTTGCATAAAAACAGTAAGCTAGGAAACAAGATAAAGTCGAAGAAGAAAGAAGCTGCTGAAAAACCGCACAGAAGTGAACCAAAAACGATGGTCGTAACACAAACATCTATTGTATTTCAACAAAAAGAAGGCCTACCTAACTCGCAGCTCGGTCCCTCACATTCTCCCCCTGGGAGCGCTAGTTCTCATGGATACAGTAGTTAATTGTAGCCCGCTGAGGAGGTCAAAGTGTTGCTAAAAATCACCTATCTACCTACTACCAGTGGGTCACAACCTCGGAAAGGATGTTAGATGTAATATATAACGTTTTTGCCTTTGAAAAATGATAGCATTGTAAATCGAGAGGGCTACTTTACCGAATATCGTAGTTTTTTCACAAAAACATTACTCAAATATTCACTTCATTATTTAGCAAGGTCGCTTTTTCTTCAGTTTCTGCGACCTGTTCTAGAAATAGGTCTGATTTAAATGCGGCGCTCGTGTAAAATGGGTAGCTATTCGGCACGAGTTTCGTTTATAGCAATACATCGATCTTAAGAATGTGATAAAAAGGTTCATCTTACACGGCCAGTGTAAATAAATTATTTAAAACCCAAATTATCTAGACAGCATTTATCAATTGATCTACGGAATAAACATGTCTACAGTAAGTCTCAGAAGTCGCGCACCAATCCGGTATTTATAAAAATATGTAAATCCATTTTATCGATCACAATCATAACAGATCATCATATCATTTACCCTCTGCATTGACCCGCGCATCAATTCTCTTTATAAAAATTTCTTACACTAATCAGATGCAATCTGAAACAAAATACAAATTATTTCATGGTGCCCGACTTGTGAGAGACCCTACATGCGAGTATACCAGGTGTCCCACAAAAATGTCCCCGATTTTTAATCGAAATCTCGGCTTTCAATTCACGTTTGGATTGTGTTTTTTCCGCAATGTAGCAAATTTTGTTTCCTTTCCGAGTAATATTAGTTTTTAAATATTGGTTTAATAACCACTTTATAGTGATTTACCAAAAGAGCTAGAACACCTAGTTGTTTAAAATAATAGTTTTAGAAACAACACTGGTGTTCTTCATTTCTCAATACCAACTGATAAAAATAATTTCACAATGATGTATCCTACGTACCATCAAGTACTTAAACTCTGACAGGTTACAAGTTTCAAGTGTTTTCAATAATAATGGTACAAAAACTGAAAGAAAACTGAAATAATCCGCAAAACTCATCGTTAAATTGTGGCGAGTAAAAAACTTGCCTTGAGAGAAATGGAGGTTATGTCGAAGGATACAAAATTATTCCATTTATTTAATAGTTATTCAAGATAATGATTTGTTACTCTTTCAAAACTTTCGTTTGTTCCGTCTTTTTGGATAATACAAAATAAGGAAGAATATCAATATTGTTTGAAGTACTTTTCCTTTGAACAGTTAATTTTTCTACCCTTCGCACAAAATCTATCATTGCAAAGTGGTTATTCAACCGATTATCAAAAACTTTAATTATTCGAAAAGAAAACTAAATTTACATCAGTGTGGAAAAAAAGAATTTATATATGTCAATTCAAAGTGGAGGGATGTTCAATTAAAAAGTCGGGGACATTTCAGTGTGACACGCGGTATATATATTTCCTTACAGGTTATTTAAAATTTTACAATTTCAACGGTTAGTGTTTCCGAGGAAAGAAATTACCGTTATACTATGGGACTGACAACAAATCCTCAACCTAACTTTATATATTATTTGGAACTAGCACTACATGCCTCATTTCGGTAGCATGTACGAATTCTTACGAATCCACGCACGTAAGTCACTTCAAATGATCTCGCTCCTTATTTCATGCAGAAACATCCAACTTATGATATATTGAAAACTTTGAACTTTCATGCATGACGAAAAATCAGTTTCCGATTTATTGATCATAAATTAGTTTTAACCTCCGTTACCACAAAGATGTGCAAAGCTCAAAGAGAGGAAGGATGAAGGCACCATTTAGTACCGATTCAAGGGAACGCGGAATCTACGCATAAGGTTTTCCTGCACAGGATCCTGTCCGCATAGAAATGAAGAGTTATAACGTTCAGACACAAGAAAAAATTAAAGGCGAGTAGGTGTCTGAAAAAGAGGACTGCAGGGAACCGAAAAACGATGGTCTTTAACAAAGCAAAACGCATTTCATTTCAACAAAAGTAAAGGCCACCCAACTCAGGTCAAGACTTCACATTTTCCTCTGGGAGCGCTAATTCCCACAGATACAATAGTTTTATTCCTCTGAGGGGAGTTCTTCCCGATGTATTCAAGTCAAAATCAATCTCAATACCCCCATCCACAGCCTTCACTAAATTCATCCTCCACCAAAATGACGTTTAAATTACCATAGCTCATAATCGAGAGAAACCTCACGAAAGTTAACAGATCTGTAAAGTAATCTAACCTTCGCAACATACCTCAAATAGGTGATGATTATCGTACGGAGTGTGCGTACAAAACTTGCATATCACTGACGGTGGTCGCTGAGCTTCTATAGGAGGGAAGATGACGTTCACAGAGTCTGCCGACGACACTGGAGGTGGAACTTTGCTGGTGGGTCCTGAAGTCGACGCGTTCTCTTGCTCAGCCAACGAAGGCCCGCTCTGCTCACGCCGTGAATCAGCCAACGAAGGCCCGCTCTGCTCACGCCGTGAATCAGCCAACGAAGGCCCGCTCTGCTCACGCCGTGAATCAGCCAACGAAGGCCCGCTCTGTTGCGAGCGTTCAACAGTTTCTACGCACTGATCTGACGCTTGTTGCTGCCGCCCACTACCTGTAACAGAAGATTTGTTCTGTGTGTTAGCACGACGCTCCGCAGAAGTGTGCCGTTTTGAGGATTCGAAGCGCTTTTCATGCATTGGTGGATCATGTCCACCTGTATTTGTCCGAGTACTTGATGACGGACCGATGGGTATTCGAATTCTCCGCGCCCCATCTCGAATATGAATGTGCTTCCTTCGTTCAGATGGTCTCCCGCGAACCTCTGAAGAATTTCTATTACCTGTATCAGAGCTCGAGCACGTTTTTAGCTGGTCTACTTTATGCTGAGCTTCAAAAAGATTTTGGTAATATAAGTAAGCATCTCGGCCGAAGGGACCAAAAGGATCATGCTTAATTCTTCTTTGGCTTTCCAATCGCCCACGTCTTGACCTGGAACTCTGCCGGTGTGCACAATCTGATACCGGAGAAACTACGCCTTTCCGATGAACACGGTCAGTTACCACCAAATTTTTCAGTTTCCGATACACGATTTCTTCCTGTGACGCCTCACAGTCTTCAATAGAGTGAATTTGGATGCAGGCTTTGCACAACGTGCGTTGTTGGTGTCCACAACTGCAGGCTTCACGCATCTCCAGCGGTTCAGCTATGTTCAGCGAAATATTTTTGTTTTTTACGGGTCTTCCATTTTTCCTAACGCACATCCGACACATTCGTAACGGCATATTTTTAAAAAGCAATCCAAAAATTTGGCTCAACTGCACGAAACTGCAAAAGTAGCCGAGGCGCTGCTTTCAGCTGTTCTGTAAGTAAGAGTAAGTCGATTTGTTCATTAGATTATGGATTAGACAGTTATGCTTCCCAACCACACGATAGGCGTTCTGAAGAGTAAAGGGTAACACCGCTCACCGCTTGGTATGAAAATGAGAGAACGAGAAATCTATGCGCAAAGTGGGTCGCACAGCCTGCTCATTAATCCCCAAAACTTAAGTTTATGGCGATGAATTTGAAATCCAGTGCTGAAAAAGTATAGAGAATCGAGAATCGGAAAAAGAGGACATTTGAAAATCAAAATTTACTTCAACTAAAGGAAAGCCTACCTGACCTCCAGCACGGGACTTCAATTCACCCGCCAAAAAATTCACGTTTTAGGACAATTACTTCATTCCTGATTCAAACCGGTTAACTCCTGGTCACTTACGAGCAGCTTCCTTTAAATCTTGAGCCTCCTCCATTCGTTCAATTACTCAAAAAAATTAAAGCCTTGGCCTTAGATCACAGGCTTTATAAATTTCCCCACGGAAGTGCGTAACAAACTTAATGTTGCAAATTAAATTAGAGGGTAGTTTAAGTCTCCCCAACCGCACCGAAGGTGTTCTAAATGGAGAAAAGAGGAAAGCACCATTTGGCACGAGTCAAGTAAACGCAGAATTTATGCACAAGGTGCATAGACACAGTAGAAACAAAGTTGAGAAAGAAGTTCACGAAACGAAATAAAAGTTAAAGAATAAAGTAGTATATGCTGAAAAACAGGACAGCGGTGAACCGTAAATATGGCCCTGGACAAAATGAAATGCAAACATTTTATTTCAAATGATGAAAGGCTTGCTTAACTTTTAGCTCGGGACCTTTCATATTCCCATGGATCCTCATGAGGGGAATGAAAGTAGTAATCCTAATTTCGTTGTCATCGTACTTTTCAAAACGTTGCTTGCGATACGACCCACCGGTGGGTCGTGCTTAGGCTTTCCCTGATGCGAAACGACCCATCGATGGGTCGTTTGAAGAATTTAAACAATCTTTTAAACTGATGATTTTTAATAGACTTGGTTAATATTTGGTATTCATAAAATTGTTAATCAGTTGACTGAAAATTTGAATTGAATCTTGAACTTTAGTTTAACCCATCGCTGTCAATGTGTTTATTTCAAGTAGCTGGGTAAGATTTTGGTGCATGGGCTGCTCATGCTCATTACGAACTCCTAACCTAACGTTGTCTCCGTGTTTTTGAGCTGAAGTACAATGTCCAACTCAAACTTAGGACCCAATTTTCAACAATGAAATGAGAATTGAATTTTTGAATTTTCAAATTATGAATTCCGAAACAAAATACTACCAATTCTTAAATAAAAGCGAATAGAAGAAGTTTTTAGATTTTATTAAATACGAAAAGCATGTCGATTGTGACCTCTCGTGAACGAATTAATAATAGTCGACTTTTAAGGTTAACATTGAATTTAAGCCTTTCACGGAAATGAAAAATTCCGTTCCAAAGAAGCACTAAAGGAACACGTTTACTATTTACTCACCACCGGTGGGTGGCAACCTCACGAAGGACACGAGAACTATGTTATACAGATTACGATGAGAAGCGTGGTGATGGTTGGGAGTCATGTTTGGTAAATTTGGGAATTGTAGCAAGTATCTTGCTGACAAATTGCCTTCGACGCCGAAAGACTTACGAAATATTCATTGTTGCGCTTTGGGATCGTTTTTCAACAACTATCAATTATACGTTATTTTATTAGTTTGAGCCACCCTAACCACAATGAAGGTGTAATGACACAAGAGGAAAGGAAGGCACCAAATGGAGGAATTATGCGACTGAATTTTACACGAGGAGTGTCCCCACACCCTCCGTATGAGAACAGCATGATTATACGTTTAAGAAACAAGACAAATGTTCGAGAAAAAAATAATTTTGCTGAAAAAGGACGAGTTGACGGAAAAAGATTGCCCGTAATAACAAAGCAAGCGTTCCATTTCAATGAAAGGAAAACCTTCCTGACTATTAGCTCGGGACCTCTGATCTTCCTGCCGAGATACTTATCGATTGGCGTGAATGTGCTTAAATTTCAGTTACAGTTAGACTCCCTGACGGTTCAGATCCAGACTGCATTTACTTCACTCATTGGCGTTGATCGAAAGGATGTAGCTGGCAGCTAAAGTTTTGCGTTGACTTGGCTAAAACACTCACCGTTTCTTCGGTTGAAATTTCGAAACTTTGCCTTAATTTTAATTCTCAAATTTCTTTTAAAGAACAGTTGAGGATTTCAGCGAGAAAAAGTGCACAAAGCGCAGCCAAATCGTAAAAAACATTTCCAGCTTCGACGTACGCACGAAAGATAAGTCCCAAAAGCCTATCTATAGCCGAGGTAATTCAGCATTTTGACTTTGACAGGTGAAGCTGAAGTTCAATATTCAATTCAAAGTAAGAGTTAATAGTAGTAAACAATGGTGAAAATACCAAAAAAACTGAGTCGGGTTTTAATTCAGTTTAGATGAAGCATTTTTTAATAAATTGAGTGACCATTGGCAGGTCAGCAACATGATGAAAACTCGCTCAGTGACCAAATAAGGCTCACGTCGTAATACAAATGTCAATGGTATCCCCAGGGCGCGCCTGCCCCTGCAGCGTAGAATACACAAACCCAACCTAAGCCCACGACATGTTCCATGCCACCTTTGGAGCAAGGACGTAAATTTTCTGAAAATACAACGTTTAATAAATATCGGGCTTGCTTGGGAAAAAGCAGAAAATATATTAGATTACTTTGATGCAAAAATTGTTGATCGCTGAATTAAATGTCTGGAAGTAATATCCATTAGTAACCTAACCCAACCTCACGCGATAGTACTAGCTAGAGGTATATTTTGTGCTTTAGTGTGGTAGACCTCACGCTATAGCAGCACCAAAATTCCCTGCTTTAGAACTTTCTGCTCGCAGCCTGTCACGAGATTACTCGCCAAGCTACAAATTTTTTCATACATGGAGACGTGAGTACTCCAATTTTAATTAACCGAGGTTGATTCTTCAGGAATGAAACAAAAATTGCTTCCAGCGAACAATTAATCGCGGTCCTAGAACATTTTATCTTAAGCCAGCAAGTCACGTAACGCACCTTTGTCGATGATTAACCTCGCGAGGAACATAAAATGGGCGATTTGAGATGGCGGAATGGAGGCTACAGGGTCAAGAAAATCAGTTTGAGGAAGCTAGCTAATAAATTAAGATTATCATTTGTTAAACTAGAAATTGTCGCCATTTTGAGCTTCCTGCCAATAGTAATATTTAACAGCACCTTTATTAGCTCAATTCACAAACGTTTAAAACGTAAGGGAAAGTCTCAACCAACTGGAGTCGACCATTCACCGGCCACACGGAGCGCACCCGTCATTGGCCGCCAGTTCATGACGGCATCCGGGTTGACCGCGTTAGAGCGATGTTCTGGTTTTGTTGGCCATTTATCCGTTTTGTATGGAAACGTCATCATCCAGCACTAAGAATAAAGTCCAAGAAATGGAATTCAAAGAAAAATTTTTGTTTCGAATGTTACATTAACCCGTTGTCGCTGACTGGCCTTATTTGAGGATAGTAAAAAAATTGTGTGTCTCAAAATTATTCAGACATCACTGGAGAATGGTCCACCGTTTCAGGGGGAAGTTTCTGAACTTTGTCCTAGAAGTAGCTAACTCGACCTGCTTGTTATGGTTTCAGGTAAATATGTTTTGATTTAACGCTTGTGGAGAGCAATTGTAGCGAGTACTTTATATCAATTGATAGCTTTACGATGTCAAGTTCGCCGTCCATGCAAATTATGAGGATAAACACCAAGCAAGCAAGCAAGCATCAAGTGTTGAATCCATGAAACTATAATTATATTCAAAGAATGAATTAAATTTGATTTATGGTTGATTTGGGACTGATGTGTAAAAAACCTCCGCAAACTGACGTTTCGACGATTTAAATATTGATGTCGGATTACGTTCGTATTTTCAGCTAAGTTATCATCAGAAAGTCTAAACTCAAGGGAACACCATGGGCGTGAAATTTTGATGGGCATCCCCGCTATACTCGCCAAAGGCGTGCGCATCTCGATATGACGTGTTGGCAATTACCCAAGATTTCAGTTAACTTACGCACCCCTTCCCAACAAAGAATGTTCTTAAGAAATGGGATAAACGTACAAATTAGAGTCGAGGGAACGGGGAATCTAAGCACGAGGGATGTTCCCACATAAAATGCCGTATGGAAAGAAATTACAAAGAAATCAACTTTTTTAAGTTTAAGGAGTATAGGTGCTAGAAAAAAGAAACCGAGAACCGATAAAGGCTTCGTAACAAGAAAAATCAACGAAAATAAGGCCTCTAAACGCCAGCGCGGAACTTCACACGAACACGTGAAACAAAACATGAAATTTCTTGTCTGCCTAACCCCGTGTGAAAATTCAAAAATGAAAGGAATGGTATTCTTCACCGCTGACCTAGATAGGAAACCAACTCCCGCAACAAGTGCTATACTTGCTGTGGGGAGTAGCTATACATAGGGCTACTGCCGAGGATCGGTTCCCAAAGGTATGCTGACGAGAGGAGACATTTTCAACATCCCCTTTCACGTAGTTCAGATTTCTTACGCATGCCTGAGGAGCGTTAAGTCTTCAAAATATACTGATGAAGTATTTTTGGTTAATGTACAGGAGAAGCTAGTAATCTATTTACGAAACTTTGGTCGTTCAATCATGGTAATTACATCGAAGTTAACAACTTTTCATCTGTACACTTTTTGGGCAAATGAGTAACGAGTTATGGCGGTAGGTTACTTACCGCAATTTTAATCTTTAAAGCGGGAAGAAATAGTTCTGAAGGGATGATTACAATGGACTCTCCCTTCCGACGTGCTCGATCGTTAGGTTGCGTTGAGTCACGTTAATTTAAGTTATCCAAGCAATTAAATTTCAACATTTGAATTAACCAGCTCCTAAAATTCGTGAATCGATTACTGTCCTCCCCTCAACGTCCATTGGACGTTTATTCGAGCGCATTCCAGCCATCAGAGATGAAAATTAACATACCGCTATAACTCGTTAGATACTCATTTGCCCCAAATGGTGTCTAGAAGAAAAGCTGTTTCGATGTAATTGCCATGATTCAACCAACAAAACATCGAAAATTGTTGAGTAGCTTCTCCGTAACATTTACCTAAAAAATTTACCGTAACAGAAAATGAGTCTGTCATTATTGAATTTGGCCTTACACGGAAATTGAAAATTCCACTCCAAAGAATCACTAAAAGAACACATTTAAAAACGTTTTACACGAATAACATTCTGCTCGCTGATGCGTTATTTTCGAGTTATTCAACTTTGAGGTTATAAGAACGTCGTATATAAATGTGAAGGAACGCGCACGTATGTATGCTGTAATTCGGTATTAACGTAACGATGGGTGAGGTTGGCGTAGTTTATGGTAGGTTTGTTAAATAAACTAACCTAAAATAACAAATACCCCTAAAATAGCTTACCCCAACCGAGGCTGTTAATTTCCCGACAAGAAATGGGCGTGACCCGCCAGAAAAGTGGGCGTCACCCAACAATGCGCCGACTAAGCAGCCGACCATATAATGTTATTCCTATCTGAACGTAATTATTGTTATACCGCAAAACAAACTCGTCAGCGAGCAGTGTGTCATTCATGTATAACATTTTTAAATGCGTTTCTTTAGTGATTCTGTAGAACGGAGTTTTTAATTTCCGTGAAAGGCTTAAATTCAATATGGACGAATAAGTTTCGGTATACTTTAGAGAACAAGCGAGCACAAGCCTGCTACTGCTGGAACTCTCCGAGAAAATCACTAAAATCTGAATTTAGGAACCCACTCGAGATGACGAGCTTAACCTTTGAGAACATGAACCAATTAAATAAAATATTACATAATTGCGAAAAAACATGGCCCGGCAAAAGGTATAGGTAGACCATTTTCAAATGCCCGCAATTCTTTGTCAGAACGGAACTAACCCTACCCTTCAACGTGAGCAAATTACAGTTATTTCCCTGTAGTTCGGACTTTCAAATTAAAAAAAAAACTCACAAATCAAATTCAACGACGACGAACAACATTAAATGTTTAGCCAATGGGGAAATGATCAACCTTTCAGAAGAAGACGTCAGTAAGAATGTCCCAGTTTTCCAAACGCTCTTACACTCCCAGCACACCAATGTGCATGGTACAAACAAGATAAACTTCTATCGCCTAAATTCCTACGTCACGAGTTTAAGGTTCCTGCACAGAAACCCACCGGTAGTCACTGAGGGGATTTTCAAAATACTGCTTACCGACCGTTTTCCCCAATTTAATTTTTATAAACACTATGAAAGTGGAATGAAGGTACGATTCCGTTATTACCTACTATTTTCAGAATTTATTTCTATAATTGACTAACAATTTAGTAAATATTGAACTTCAATTTAGCCCATCACAGAATACGTTAGCGTCCACAAACCCACGCAATGGACACCACTCCACACACGTAGCCCATATCAGTGCCCGGTGAAGCAAGAAGCCCGGAAGGTTTCAAACTCAAAACGTCATTTTTCTTTTTCAACAAAGGTCCAAGTCCACCATGCGCATGGAAGTTACACCTACTCGGATGAAGTGTGTCGCATTAGCTGAACTTGTCGAATAAATAAAATGATGTATACATGTAATGACATATGTAATTTTACAGATGAATTGCACATTTAAAATGTATTGAATGTATAAACGATTTGAGCGCTAGTATCAAATTTAAATCAGATGCATCAAATCAACTGTAAAATTTGGAATTTTAGGCCAATAACATGTATCAATTTAATTACGCGAAAGTGCTATATTGAATCTCTTAGAAATAAAGAGCACACTAAAACTTCTATCAACCGATAAGTGGCTTTCAATATCGTGTCATCATCCTTCAAAACTCACAAAAAAAATTGTTTCAACATGTCTGACATGTCACCTAGCAAAAGTATCACGCTCGAGCATGCCGCCAATAATAGGTGCGAATTTGAAGCTCCGGTATATCACTTCTTAAAAAGTATTGTTTTACTCGAGTGAGTCACCAATTAATGTAAGTAGCATGTTGTGGCATGTCGCGTATTTGGGGTAAGTGTTACACTATGTCATGTCACCTATTTGATGTGAAAAAACGTGGTCGCTCGATAACTATTTGATGCAAATATGTACCGTTGAGGCACTTCACCTATTTGGTGAAAATGGTCAGTCGTTGCTCGTCAACTATTAAATGTAAATAGTACGTTACACAATGTCAACTATACATCTAATGTAAACAGCACGTTGAAGCACGTCACCTATTATAACTAAATAACACGAGGGGCAATGTCACCAAACAAGGCATGAACATTACACGAGAGTGTGATAATTTTTAAGTTAAATATCACATTTAATATTACATTTGATAATACTAAATGTATTTTTAGTTAAATATTAAATAACATTTACTTTATGTTACATGTAATATTCAATTTAAATATTACATTGAATATTGTCAAAATTTCAAGGGCAGGGTGTATTAGAAGGATCTGGTGTGACTCCGAACCTATAACCGTGGACTGCTGTGTGAATCTGAACCTATAACCGTGGACTGCTGTGTGAATCTGAACCCATAACCGTGGACTGCTGTACGTGTGAATCTGATCCTATAACCGTGGACTGCTGTACGTGTGA
>JACJUY010008933.1:11049-31411 GCA_014220935.1 Platorchestia sp. MABIK | reverse complement strand
GAAGAAGTTTCCGCGCGCAATTATTATTTCTCATCTTAAGCTATCAAAAAATTACCTCGATGTTAGTGCGTTCGTGTTGACAACATCCTTGTACGCCGATTGCTTCCGGGGGGAAATAAATGATTACGAGTCTGAATTTAACGCTCAAGGAAAATTGGCTTCTGAAGTTTTGGAGATCTAGTGTGACTGTTTGCTTAGGGTCTGTCTCTTGCCTAGTTCGAATTTAACCTCAACAAAACTGATAAATACCGCAAGCTGAAAATTAGGCTTTAAATTTATTTAAAAATTGATAAAATTTACCAACATTACCAGCCACGATGATGTGTCAGTACTGAATTCAAGCTTCGACAAAGAAAAACAGAAAGCGATGAAGTTAAATAGATGCATATAATTCATAAGACTCGCATCTTAAGCGATAGAAAGTCGCAAGATCTAGAAAGAGAAACTGAAGCTCATGAATCTGCTCTAGAAATTGGAACGAGGTGACCTTATCTGTTATGGACGACTAGCAGGCGAGACGGTTTATTTTTGCACGACGATGCTCGCCCTCACAAGCTCGGCAGAAACGGTACTGCATGACAACAGAACTTGTGCTTCAGTGGCACTGACGCTTTTATTAGCGTTTAAAGCACTGACAAAATGTTGTAGAATGTAGGAGCGGGGCTGCATGACAACAGAACTTGTGCTTCAGTGAGCCGACGGTTTTATTAGCGTTTAAAGCACTGACAAAATGTTGTAGAATGTAGGAGCGGGGCTGCATGACAACAGAACTTGTGCTTCAGTGAGCCGACGGTTTTATTAGCGTTTAAAGCACTGACAAAATGTTGTAGAATGTAGGAGCGGGGCTGCATGACAACAGAACTAGCGCTTCAGTGAGCCGACGCTTTTATTAGCGTTTAAAGCACTGACAAAATGTTGTAGAATGTAGGAGCGGGGCTGCATGACAACAGAACTTGTGCTTCAGTGGCACTGACGCTTTTACTAGCGTTTAAAGCACTGACAAAATGTTGTAGAATGTAGGAGCGGGGCTGCATGACAACAGAACTAGCGCTTCAGTGGCACTGACGCTTTTATCATCGTTAAAATACTGAAAATAATGCTGTAGAATCTGATACTCTTTTTGAATTGATTGCTCTTTAGACACGTGAAAGAAGAGAATGTAAGAAACTTTAATAGTCAGTCTGTGTGTTCGACTAATTTTACTTTATCATTTGTTCATTGTTTCATTAGTTGTGCGCCATCTCTGTCATATGGTGGATTTACTGTGGTTCGTTTTATTTTCACTACTAATTTCGTACAGCAAATTCAATCTATTGAGCATCTCGTTTATCAGTGTTGGTTGGGACGTCCTTTTACTTGGTTACGAGGCTGTGTTGAACGTCTACAGTGTCTCACCTTTACGTCAATTAAAACCAGTGTCTGTAGTTTCAGAATTCCGCATCGCATGAACAAAACTGGTGACTTTGCATAATTATCAGTTTTTTATAGTCATCATAGTGATGGTCATAGTCACCAGTCTTCGCGTTTAAAGTACCGTGGCCTGGGCAGTGCACATAGGAGGATCAGAGGAGTATAGCTCTCTACAGTAAATTTGTTACACACTTTTTCACTGTTGTATAAGTCTTCTATTGAGCAATAATTTAATAATTCTACATGAGTATTTAAATCGTTCACGAGACATCTTGATCACATGAATGAAGGATTATTACTTATCAAGTATTGATGTGTTTAACAAAATATGCATGACAGCGAATAATAACAGCACTAATACATCCGCACCATAGGTAATGATGGAGTTTTTTTTATTTAATGCTACGATTTATTCATGAAAACTGTTCTGAAATGAGCTGCTCATAAGTGTGTTTCTGTTTCTTTTCATTGTACAATATTCCGTTACGACAACTCTCTTATGAATTTCAATCATTCCGTACAATAATATACTTCTTTCTGTCACCTGCACTACCTATCACTTTTAACAAAAATTTCAAAAATAACACACGAAACATTCACGTTTTCATTAATTTCAAGGCAAAAATTTGTTCTCGCTGTCGATGAAGTCTGTATCATAGATCCGATGGTAATGCGTATTTTTCAGATAAGATTATAAGTTAGTTTAATAAGCCTCCCTAGTCTAGTATTTCCCATCAATGTTTTTGCATACAAATCCCCACTCAATGACGAGTTCGACTTTCAAAGAGCTGTCTTGGCTAAGATAAATACAAATTTTACGTCGTCGTAGCCTACCAGCTGGCAGCGTTAATTCTTCGTTAATGCTATCAGGAAGCGGCCATACGCAGGTTAACTGTCGCCAGTTATTTAAAAAGTAAAATACCATAAAAACAAGTGAAGATACTTTAGGATGCGCTAAGAAAGGGCAACACTGATTAGGTTCGAATGAAATAGGTGAAGTTATTCGAGCTGAAGAATATGAATGAGCCTAGATGAAATGTCTTGTTAGGAGATGTTGAATAAGGTGGAGTTAATTTAATTACGATCAGCTTGGATAGATTAAAGTAACTAATTCAAGTTAAATGTATTGCAATTAAGAAGTAGAAATTGAAGATATGAACGAAAAAATAAAAAAGAATGAATTTAAGCAAGAAAGTAGGCTACCAACCGATCGACTGCACACTATTATGAAGATCAATGTGCAACACGTCACACAAAAACCCGAACCGAGTATTTATTTTCCCGTATCAGTAACACCATCATAAGAATACCGTGAGCATTTAATTTCTAGCAAACTTAATAAACCATTGGAAAAGTTGTTACTGATTATACTGTAAATAAAGTAACAATCAAATCGTCTGTCACAGTTGCCCTGTAATAGAAAAATAATTTTCACGCTGACTTCAATTTGCGGCGAAGAAATCCACGATTCCACAAAAAATTATAAAGAGAGAAGGAGCGGATAAAATGATGAACCAATATTAAAAATGTGCAATTAGTTGAGAAGAGAAATTCAGATGAAATAATAAAGATAAATGAAAAAGGATCAGGAATAAAAAATGAAAATAATGCTATCAGAAGTGAATATGACATGTGAGAAATTACTTCATTTGGTGATATTCAATGGAGTTATGAAACAATGGGCCAATAGCAATCAGTATTGAACCAAAACAATTATGGACCAATAGCGATCAACATTGAAGAAAAGCTATATAGACCAATAGCAATCAGTATTGAAGCAAAAAAAAACAAATATTGAGACGCAGCCTCTTATCAAATTATCCCTAATACATCTTTTAATTTTAAGTCTGAAAACGTGACATATCAGAGACAAGCATAACAATGTGAAAGATGACACTTGCAATTCGGTTTCGTAATCCTACACATACATGAGAGAAACATTAATGAAAAATCCTCCATACAGTTCAGTGCGTCAACCTAAGAAGTTTCAGATGCACGACTTTATATTTCTATTATCTATCAGACACGAAAAAAAATTCAGAAGTTTTTAACAAATGTAAAACAGACAAAACGGTCAACTAATTTAGCAGGAAAACAACCATGGGTCACGAGATAAGGAGATCGCTGTTTACTTGATTAAGAAGGCAACCTCAGACACACCTCCGCGTGGGCACCCACACCACACTTCATTAGTTCCACTCAACACGTTCACCGCGTATTGGGTCATATGTGTCCCAATACGTATATTGCTCATTCAAGTACCGGTATGAATGAATGATAATTTCATATGTTTCAAAACCATTTTTAAAGAAATAGTTATCATACGAGGTGAATTTTCATGCTGTTGTATTTTTCATCTTGTTTAGGAAAAATAAAAATGTATTCGAGCAGTAAAGTCGATTTCCCTAGTCTGCTACTTACAACCTAACCAAACCAACCGTTACCAAACGCGGGAACGTGGTGAACGTGTCAACTCCCTCCTGTGCCCTAATGCTCATCCCTGATGGTGAGTCAACTGCCTACATGAGTAAGAAAAGGATACCTTCACGTCGCGTAACTGTGAGAGAGAGGTGCCTTATGACATTGCTCACGTAGTAGTTGCTCTCTCGAAGGATATAGCAATTCTGCTGGTGTGAGTGACTTTTGCTTTTGATAGCTGTTACGATTTCAGAGGTCATTTAGAAAGACGGAAAAGAAATAACTTATACCCAATAATGATGTCACAAAAACATCATTGGTTTTTAAAATCTCGTAACATCAAGATCCTTAGTTTATTTATTATCAACATGGGTGTCGTTTGTGCCTCTTGTGAGTGGAGTCCTAGATCAGTTAAATTTCTGGAAATCACTGATGAAAACAGTGTGAAAGGTAGGAGTCCAGTAGTAAATACGAATACTCATACTCATCCCTGAGTATGAGTTTTCATAGTACGATAACTCTCTTATGAATTTCAGTCATTCTGTACAATGGTACACTTCTTTTTTGTTGCCTGTGCTACCTATCTCTTTTAACAAAACGTTCAGGAATAACTTGAAAATGATAATTAAAATAATACTAGTGAAAATAATGTGAATATGTGTGAGGCGTTTCCTTTTTTTTCTTAAGTGAGGCATTTTCCTTCTCAGCAAGCCACTACATAATATCCTGCAGAGACAGGATGTGACTGACTGTGTCACGGTGCTGCATAAGTTAGCCCAAGCTGCTGGTCGCAGCTACATGATGTCTCGTCAACGAGAGAGCATGATTGCTTCATTAACAAACTAGCTCTAAGAACCGTTTTTTGAAGATGCATCTCAGTGGATGGAGATTTCCTTCAAAAAAGAGATGATCGTGTTTTTTATAAGATGTGGTGTGTTTGTACAATCACTTAGAAAATTAAAAAAATGCTTCTGATTTAACTTCTAAATTTCGACAGCGCCAAGTTTGAACGAGCAGAAAAAATTTCACATGTCCAATTAAAGCAAAAATACATCTAGACGGTTTTGATTGATGGCCTTTAGTCATTTACTTTAGACTAGCGATTTATGATTGCCCTCTCTTGCTTGCCATCTATTGATTGCCAGCTTTTACTTCCCAGTTCTTGGTTGACAGTCACTGAATTGATGGTCACTGAATTGATGGTCACTGAATTGATGGTCACTGAATTGATGGTCACTGAATTGATGGTAATTGAATTGATGGTCACTGAATTGAGGGTCATTGAATTGATGGTAACTGAATTGATGGTCACTGAATTGATGGTCACTGAATTGATGGTAACTGAATTGACAGTCCGCCATTTGGAAATCTTTGATTGGCAGTCATGATTGTAAGGGATTAATTACCAACTTCTGATACACCGCTTTTGTTTAACGATCCCAGATTGGGAGTAGCAACGATTTATAAATGACGGTCCTATTTTAGCGGTTACGATTGTCAGGTATTAATATCCAACTCATGACTAAGCAGTCTTTGGATAACGATCCTTGATGGTGAGTTTTTACAATTTTAATTACCAGCCTTCAATTAGCGAAAATGATTGGCAGGCATTAATGTTATATATTTAATAATCAGCAGCCCTGAATTAAAGACCTTAAATTTGGAATGTTTAACGATTGTTAATCGCCAGCCCTTGATGAGCGATGGCAGGTAGCCAGCCAACGATTGCCAGTCGTTGTTGCCGCCGGCGCCCTATGCGGCCCCGATCGAATGCATGGCGCAAAGATCGGCCCAATTTCTGCAGCATTTTGCTCAAGGTAAAACGGCCGTTCGAAGTTCAGCAAACACTTCCGTTTTGCTTTAATGAGACAATGTCTATGTTTACTGCGAAATGTAGCCGCATTTCAGGCCTCTGCTCCTCATTAGGAAAAGTTGCACATGATTGCTGCAAGGCGAGGCTTTTTAAGGTTAATGGTTGCTTAAATACTTGAATGTTCAAAGCTGCGTGAAGAACTTTGTACATCATAATTTGTTTTTCATGTGGGAAGCCTGCATGAGCCAAAAGGTAATTGTTATACGCTTCTCTGCCTGCAACTTCAGAGATATCTGAGAGATTGGAACGTTTCGAAATTCTCACAATGCAATGAAGCAGCAAGCAACGATGCTGGTTTTTCATGACATCAGTGACATTTGGAGACCATAACCGAACCTTGGAACGTTCCTAAATATCCCTAACGTGGTAAAGCAGCAACTATGATGGGCGTTCATGACATCGGTGATAGTTAAAGATCATAACCGAAACTTGGAACGTTTTAAAATCCTACAATCTACTAAAGCAGCATGCAACTGTGCTGGTCATTCTTGATCAAGTGATACTTGAAGACCATAACCGCAACCTGACATACTTGCCCCAGAGGCGGGAGGTGCATGACCCATTACTCAACACTGCAGGTATGTGCCGTTGAGTACCCACCAGTTGCGTAGCTCATAACAATTTGCGCTGGAACAACATTTGGAAAATTCACAGATTTTCATTTCATCGCCTCGAAATTGTCCAATTTGGAGGGTTAATTTGGCGTTGCCCGTCAAATGTATGCTTTATCGTGCTTTCAGCTGCGGCTTTGTTCAGACTTGAAAGTAATTCTTTGAAATAAAAATAGTCATTCACAAGTTAACTTGAGTTATTTCCTAATGATGTTACTCGACAAATGAATATTTTACTGTTTTTTCAATTGTTGAGTGGTTCTGTTTAGACTTGAAAGTAATTCTTTAAAATAAAATAGAATTATTTTCAAATTAACTTGAGCTATTTCCTGACAATGGTGGTATATGATTTTTTACAGTAGAGGTTAGTGTCCGAATAACAAAAATCATCCGAACGATCTTCTCGTAGCGTTAAAAAAAACGCTGACGATAGCGCAATTGTTGTGCGTGGTTTGTGGTCTCAGTGAAGAAAACATCACAACTTTTCGCTTAAAGTTTCTTCCCCTGAATCAAATTTAATTGAAAAGTCCTTTTGATAATTTAGAAACAAAGTGCTCCCCAGAAATACTAGACCTATTTTTTGTTGTATATTTTAATTAAAAATATGAGTCATTGACATATCTGCCTCATTTCACTTGCTTGATCGAAACCTGCAGTAATCAAAGCTTATAGCTTTTCGAACAGCAACGATATCACTTTCGCTGACGCATGACAGGTTGGTTTCTTTCAGGATATAGCGGCTTCATCTTTTAAATTTCAGTATTTCATGCAAACCATTTCACGATTTTGCAAACATAACCATTTATTTTATCAAACTCTTTATAACAAACTTTCTGCAACTTTATTCCTCGTTAATTTGACAGCGACTGGAATTCGCTTGGAAACCATTAATTTCGGAACAATATTTTCTCTTTTTTGTTTCCCTTAGCGTCAAAATGGTGAATCAAATCTAACAAGATGCGCGTCATTTTGTTTCACGCGAACACTTTCTTTAGATAGCTTCTCAACATCTCGAACCTTCCACAACTCAGTAACTTATTGTCTGTTTGTCTTTAAAAGGGTTCTTTTTTGGACTTATTTGCGAAAGAACTCTCACTAAGAGGCATAAAAAACTGACATTTGCCGCCCCTGCTTGCGCAACTGTCGAAAATAAAAAAAATAAAGTGGTGTCCGTAGCATAGAGATCATCGTGACCTATATAAGGAGCAGGTCGGCGGGTTGCCACCATCAGTCTCTGCCTGCCTATCAGCTTGTGAACATCACCTCCCTCGCAACCTAACACAAACATACACAATGGCTGTTACCAAGGTAAGCAAGTAAGTAAGTGTAAGCAAGTGTTACCAAGGTAAGCAATATGTAGTAAACATGAGCTTGGCTGCACAATTGTTTTAATTTCAACGAGTTTAATATTTAGAGATAGTTATCTATTTCTTGAGTGAAAAAGCACAATTTTCAACTGATTATTAAGTAATTTTGGATTTTAGACTTGAGTAAAATTACATGAAACATTGCAAAAGCTTAGAAAAACGAGGCAAAGTATGAAACTCCAGCTATGTAGTTGCACAATAATTCTACCGTTTAATCTCCTCGTTGAAATGTTCAGGAATTCACTCTAAAGATACTGCAACTAAAACAACGCTCACTAATCCTTCCATAAAGAAAATTTCAGCGATCCAAGCACAACGTATTAATTAATGTAAATTTAAACCATGAAGATAATTTCTACGATTCAAGCACAACTTGTAAATAAATATCGAAAAAGTCTCAAAAGAATCTTACT
The DNA here is from genome assembly GCA_014220935.1 of Platorchestia sp. MABIK. Classification (NCBI taxonomy): domain Eukaryota; kingdom Metazoa; phylum Arthropoda; class Malacostraca; order Amphipoda; family Talitridae; genus Platorchestia; species Platorchestia sp. MABIK. Next base: position 23,319 of record JACJUY010008933.1, on the reverse strand, counting down.
TAAAACGTTTCTGAAACTCTTCAAATTCTTGAAAGGTGTACAATAAAGGCGGGGGAGTGCAGTTAGGGGCAGCACGTATGCACGTAGCTTCAGAAAGACATATACATACATTTGCTTTCAGGTAATTATAAATACATATCGGGCACCTGTAAACAAATTATGCCAATAGACGTATTGTGTCCGTTTTCAATAACCTTCTGATTGCGATAAAAGACTACGTAATTTCATGCAGTACAGATATTTTTTATTTATTTTTCCAATACTCATTTGAATGCTACCCATATTTTGATCAGAGTAAACTAGCTTCTCGCTAGTTTACCTCACGTACTACATTCCAATAACCTAAATGAAAAACAAAATAACTCACAATCGCTTTTCATATTTTTCCGACCCACATTTAAGCCATTGAAAAACCCTATTTCTTTTGAATTAACATCTATTGCTATTTCATTTTAAATTAAACCATTTTCAAAAAGTTAAAAACTTGACCCGTCACTCCCTTTTCTTGCCCTAAATCTTAAACTAAAATGAAGATGAACTGTTAAGTTGAAGCTTTCAATTTCACTCATTTAGACTTCACTAATTATATTAATGAAATGACTAGACGTGCAGCGATTTTTGCCTTGCTTTTCATTTTACGAATCAACCGCACTAATGCGAATGTAATTTTGAAATTAAGGTGTTGAACAAAGAATGACGGTCACACGTTGACGTTCACAGGTGGCCGTAGTCCTCGCCCTGTTCGTGGCCGTGGCCCTCGCCGACCAGCGCCCGTACTCGTACTCCGCTCCGGCCGCCTCCAGCGACTCGGACGAAGACGCCGAGCCTCCCAAGTACGAGTTCCAGTGGCAAGTGGATGAGGAAGGCAACAACTTCAACCAGGCCGAGTCTCGCGACGAGGACAACACCAGCGGCAGCTACGTCGTCGACCTTCCCGACGGTCGTCGCCAGACCGTCACCTACCACGTCGATGGCGACTCTGGCTTCGTCGCTGAGGTGTCCTATGAAGGAGAGGCCCAGTACCCTGAGGAAGAGTCCCGGGAATCCTCCAGACCATCCTACCAGTAGGATACTCAAGTTGGTGACGTCACGGAATAACTTATTGATTTATTTATGAATCCCACGAACTCTGATGGGTGTGCTGCACCAGTCATGTAAAATCAAAACTGTTGACTTTGATTGAATTGTTGAGCCTTGCCATGCGCTTTCAGGTGAGTCGTAAATTTTGCGACCGTCTGATGGTACTGAGAAGGTTTGATCTAAAATGCGGTAACTTGTCCGACTAGCGACTCTGCAGTCAAACTTACGCCAAATATTGGATGATCTTGTCTTCGAAATAAATGTAGGGTGAAAGCATTTTTTGTGTGTTTCTTTCCTTTGCATCTGATGCACAAAAAGAATTTAGTATCGTGAAAATAAACAGCTTTATAAAGCCAGTTTTGCGAATTGGGGTGCATCAAAAACAAATTATTCTCGTAAATCTGAATAAAAAGAATCATTTTATGTTGACAAGTGACTGCAGAAAAAGACTGCCCGAAAAAAATTTTCTCGATAGTGGGCAGTAAGAGAATGAATGATCAAAATGCCCTAAGAAGAAAGTGATAGGGAAAAAGAGTGAAACAGTCAACGTTTTCATGATCAAATTTGTTGTGAGGACAGTGATGTGGCACAACACGGTGTTGCGGTAAACACATTCTATGTATAGCCCACATCCACCTGCAGCCAAACACCCAATGTGGTAATAGAGGACATCCTACATCACATACACGCCTACACCCAAACATCCAATGTGGTAATAGAGGACATTCTATAGCTCATACATGCCTGCAACCAAACAACCAATGTTGCATTATAGAACTTTCTATAGCTTTCACACACCTGCTAACAAACAACCAATGTTGCATTATAGAACATTCTATAGCTCACATCACCTGCAACCAAACAACCAATGTTACATTATAGGACATTCTACATCTCACATCACCTGCAATCAAGCAACCAATGTCCCACAAAAACCCGAACCGAGTATTTATATTCCTTTATTATAAATACCATCAAGAGAATATAAAAGCATTTAATTTCAAACATAATTTTGCGGTATTACAGATTACTTACTGATGCGGGAAATAATTACGGGTATTACTGATACGGGAAAATAAAAACTCGGCACGGGTTTTTATGGGACATACTGTACAACTCATATACTGTACGCCTGGAACTAAACAATCAACATGGTATTGGAGCTATCATTGCCGTCTATTAGCTCGGGTGCGGAATGACAAGGCCGAAGTAGCGACTCAAAACTCATCATCGCTTCTAAAGCTCCTTTGCACAAATGCTTTGATGAGGCTGAAAATTTTTCTTTGTACGAGAATCGTGCACCGTGCCATCAAAAGTTCCAGCTAAAGCTCGGTCTCCTAGTTTTTCTTTTAATTCTTTGAGACGCATGTCATTCAACAGAGTTGGTTATTTCACAACAACATTAAAATCTTTGATTATTTCAACAAATGAGAGTGTACGATGAGTGTATTATCTGTGGTATCTCTTTGACTTTATTTTTTAGCTCCAGATACGAGTACATGACAATCATTTTGGTTTCAAAAACGTGCAATTTGAGACCAAAAATTTGCAGTCATTGGGTGGTGATCAGGAATATATTTTAGAGAGCGGTAGAGATGCGCTTTCTTGGGCGTAGACAAGTATTTTACATTCATTCTGGCTTGGTGCCGTTGATTTCCGCTCCTGGAATACTGGTAAAGCGGATGACGAAGAAACCAAGAAAGCAATAAATCAACTAACTCTGTATTATGGTTAATAAGGAAAAAGTTAAAAGCCTTCCATGCCAGGAATATCCTCGATATATGTTGATGTTGGACAAACGTCCATATTTTTTTTCGCTCTCAACTGTGGAAACTTATCAGCGTTCATTTCGCGCAGCTTCGTACGTATCACACATACAAGTACATTTCTCATTGATTCAAATCGATAAAGTCTCAACTTGAGTAACAAATCCACCAGGAAAACATACAGCTCCTGAACCGAGAATATCATTTGGCACCATTTGTGCCGAGGAAATAACTTTTAAATGACGCAAAATCTTGGCGATTTCGCTTTCTTTCTACTTCAATGGCTCGACAAAACAGTTTTTATTTTCTTTTTTACTCGAGCTTACTGATGCACTTGCCCCAACCGTCATTAGAGGACGAATAAATATTTACAAAGACCTCCCATGGAGACTGCGTACATGTAGGATACGAATTACGTCATTTGAGTTTTATACCAAAAATCCCTACCATTATTCACGAGCGTTCAACGAGGTTTACTCTTTTAAAGAATTTAAAGGACTGAACAAAATTTACCGTTAACTGGATGTGCTGCCACGATTTCTTCCAGTGCTCATGGAACGATCGTGAACTGTTTGCAAATTTTTTACCTTCAATTCTATGAAAGTGGCCTAATTCGTGCATTGGGTACACCCGATACCCGTTGAGGTCTTCAGAAATATATTTGCGTCCCAATTTGAGCTAATCCTACCGAAAGCTCGAAAGAAAAAAGTTGGAAACGTTGTAAAAACCTCCTGCATTGATGCTTCTAAGCTTGAGAATAAAAAGCAAGGTGAAAATCGCTACATGTATAGTCATTTATATTAAAAATGATCATATAAAACTGAACGTTTCGGACTAACTGTCCATCTTCAGCAAAAAATCTCTGTAAAACGAAATCAAAGAGGAAAAAATTAATACACTCAAAATTAATACACTTAAGAAGTATCTATAAAAAATACACTAAAGAAGTATCTATAAAAATCTAAACTTTGAAAAAACACTATAGTGTTTTTTCAAAGTTTAGATTTTTATAGATACTTCTTTAGTGTATTAATTATTTCCTCTTTGGTTTCGTTTTACAGAGATTTTTTGCTGAAGACGGACAGTTAGTCCGAAACGTTCAGTTTTATATGATCATTTTTAATAAAAATGACTATACGTGTAGAGATTTTCGCCTTGCTTTTTAAGTTGTAAAAAGTTTACAAAAATAGTTGTATAGCTGGTGGCAGTAACGTTGAAACTAAGAGGAATTGATCATAAATCATAACGGCATATCATAGTAAAAAATCATATAGGCAAAATCATAATCACAATAAACAAATTTTAAAGCATATTCCTAATAAATCGTAAAGGCAGGAGTGTGTAATAGCATTATCTGAGGAAGTAAATCTCGGAGGCTTTTTTTATGTTCCCAATGGTCAGAATGTCTAGAATTTTCTTTCAGTTGCGCTATTAAGAGGCAATAGTCCGAGATAGCATAAAGTTCTCAGAACTACATGACCGATTAACATGCCCGGTTTTGAAACTTCCATCTCCAGTTAACTCTTTTGTCGATGATGCATAAAAAACACACTTTTTAAAATAATGGAAACCTACATAAGGTGCCACGAACAAGCACCCCCAAGAACTAAAATAATGTTTTTATGGAATGTTACTGCAGGTTTAAAAGCAAAAATTTGACCAAGATGCACCTAGCCAGGTGAGACAGACCTTACACCACATCACCTGCATTCACAGTTTGGTGCTGGATTTGACATGCAGATTTCATCTGTCTGATTCACCACTAAGTTCAAACATTGCACTGTTGAAAATCTTGCAGTTTCTTCGTCAATACATTCTTCATCCGCCGGATGTGGCACACGCTGAACTGCGCCAACCTGCCTTACATATCCACTTCAGTTAGTGCTAAGATTTTTCTACCCCTTGCAATTGTAATTATAGGGCATAACTTTTTGGATAATCCCCTTTCTGCATTAAGTATACGCAACATATACTTTTAAAATACTTTATACTTCATACACTTTATGTTCGACTAAAAACCAGTAGTTCTAGTTACAGAGCAGCACTCAAGTTCCCCCTGTCTCTGACTCGGTGCGAGTTAGCATTATTCGCAAGTAAATGCAATGAGAATATAGTACAACCGTCAGATACGGAAATGAGGTTGAAGTGTTAATATGAATGAAAGCTGAACAGTGTTCTCCTGCGCTTGAAAATGATGACATTTAACACAGAACCATGATTCATTCCTAAAACCTGTTTGAGAATAGTTTGAATGTGAATCCTTCTTTCGTTCGATTTTCGTATTGTGTCAGGACAACATGGAAATATATCTATTCATTGCTTCGCTTGCCCTTCTTACTTACAACTTGTTCTTCTACATCAATGTGACACTTCCGATATTTCCTCAAACAAAAACACGCTTATAAACAAATCATAAAACAAATTTATTCACGCTGTTGAGAAAATCCACGAGTTTCATACTATAATTAGACATGATGCGTTGCAACGAGTATTTGCCGCCATTTCATTTACAAATCGGCACGCAATAAACGGTACAACGCTTTCGGTAATTTGATAAATAAACACTTGTTTCCGCTGTCAACTAAGCGCATCGAGGATACGATATAATCATGCATAAGTACACTAATTATAATGAATAGCAGAACCCGTGGAAATTCCACAGACATTGTCATCGTTCAGCTAGGTGGATTCGTGAAAAATTCCAACATTACCTAACCTATCCTAACCTATCCTGACCTAACCTAACCTACCCTATCCTAACCTGTTCTATCCTAAACTATCCTTACCTATCCTAACCTATCCTAACCTAACCTAGCCTATCCTAACCAATCCTATCCTAACCTAACCAAACCTATTTAAACCTAACCTATCCTTACCTATCCTAACCTATCCTTACCTAACCTATCCAAACCTAACCAAACCTCGCGGTGGTACAGTGGTTAAAAGATCGGCCTTGCATGTTGGAGGCCCGGGTTCGTATCCCGGCACTGGCGCGGTAATTTTCCCCGTTGGGTATAAGGGAGAGCTCAAGCACAATACCCCACTCAACCCAGGTGTCGGAAATGGGTACCGGCTTCACGGGGGAACCGTCATGGTGTCCTATATATAGTGTTAGTTATAAGACATTTGAAAAACCAATGCTTAAGAAAGAAAGAAAGAAAAACATTTTATTTACAATAAAGTATAACATGAAAGTTGATACATTGGTTATCATATGTATCAGGCTTGATTGGAAATAAAGCAACCTAAGATGCTGATGTTTGTTTTTATCCTAACCGAACCTATCCTGATAAAATGCTAAGCATACCAACGCATGTAAAGGGCACCTTTTAATGTTACACTGAGGAATTCGGGATCCATACCGCAAACTCGGACGAAAGCGTAACGGACGGACTAAGTAACTAAGGAACTGAGGAACTGAGGATGGAACAAGCAGAATATTAGAAAGATACATCAGTACGCTAATCATGTATAAATACGCTAATTTTGCGTTGCGCAATGCATTTCTCTTCATATTTTAAAAAATTCTTAAAGACTATAAACGGTTTAACCTTCTAATATACTACCTGAGACCGGATTTGCAAAGATTTTACGTCGTTGTAATGGTACAACTGGGAGCGAAAGTTCATGTAAGTAGATTCATTTTTTGGTAACTTTTGTTGCCGTTAGGCAAAAAGATAGTTATGGGTTAGGCTGGGATACGTTAGGCTTACGAAATTATTGGTTTAGTTAGGATTAATTAGGCTACGCTAAAGCTGATTAGAATTAAGATATTCAAGTAAAAAATTACGATAGTCGAAATTTACATGATCATGTAGTGTATCCAGTATACTGGGTGGGAGTGGAGACGGACATTTCAACCAAGCCAGCAATGACCTATGAGTCTCCCATTGATGGTTTACGACTGCTGGACTGCGTGGAGCAGTTAGAGTTTTTTGTGATACAGAAAAGGCAAAAAAAGTAACAAAATTTCATGTCCAATGCTCAAAATTAATACGAAATAAACAAACACTTTAATTTCAAATAAATTAGCATGAGTTTTTTTAGGTAGGCCATTAGGGCTGTGGAGGCTAAGTTTTTTGTCTCTGCGTTCTATCAATTTTTTCCTATCTTCTGCATTTCCAGTAAATTTGATGCAAATATACATTTTTTAATTGTTTGAAGATCTCGTTCCTCTTTGAATGTAAAACTTTGCATCAACAACTTCATTACATATCAACATTTGAGACTTTGATTTTTAGATTAGTTTATCCAGTTACATTTTTTCTGTTTTAAACTAAAAAAACGCAACACAGTTTCAATTCTAAGAGTGGCTGCTTTAAACCAAGGAAAATTGCTTCTTGCGCAGCTCAAAGTCTGGTAAAACTACCAAGTGCTTTATAAATCGAAACAAACTACTGCATTAGCAAACAAACTAATGAATGAATGAAAAAATAAAACATTCAGCGTAAAAGATTATAAAGTACATGAGATATGAAATTTAAAATAAAATAGATAAATAAAACATATATCATTAACACGATTTTTTTGACTACTGTCATGAGTATTACGACACTCATGTGCGCGTATCAACTAAGGATCCTTATTTTAAGATATTTTAAATCCCAATTATGAATTTTCTGTAAATTTTTATAGGAAATAAACTATTTTTTCCATTAAAAACTCTTATTCTAGTAATGCATTAAAAGAATTAAGAATAAGTTACCGCAGACTTCATAAAACTGCGTGTAATGAACATATATATATATACTCTCACGAGGGTTGCTACACAAAATAGCCTAAATTAATTACCTACAAATATTAGTTAACGATGCTAGTATAGAATTAAAGATCCTGATTTAAGGGTAAAATTTAAACAAGAGCTCTCGAAAAAGTTTGCTTAGAAAATTGGGATGACATTTCTTTAGAATATCATAAGAAAAAATTCGTTTGCCAATCGTATATTTTTTAAGACATCTTCCCAGAATGTTAAAAATTCAGGGGTATATAAAACTTTACGCCATATTTAATAAAACTTTACGCCATATTTAATTGAAAATGTTTTCAACATCACTTCATGAGTGAACAAGTTTAAAAACATCGAGAAATGACAATTCTAATAGTTAATTTTCACCATTTATTGAAATAATATTGAAATCCTCATTTTAATTGTCTAAGTAATAAAAAAATGGCGGTTTACGATGAAAAAACCAACAAATTTAGACATTAAGAGAGACTCGATGTCAACTATCGACACCTAGAGTGAGCACCTCCAATAAATTTAAAAATAAGCTACATTTCTGAAAATTTTTTTGGGTTACTTAGAGCATTTTGTCCTCCACTGCACCACAAACGAACTTGTCGCTTCGTTCATGGAACAAAATTATCCTCGTATTTTTTACGGAGAAAGAATCTCCTAACTTACGCGATGAAAACAAGAACACTGTCACAGAAGTAGCCATGCTGTGACCACATGTTTTCTCTTTTGGAGTTAAAATAATGACAACTATTACACCCTACTTTGAGACTTCAAATTTTGAATTTTCAGGCATGTCTTTCTTTAATTCGCAGACATTGTATGAATTCCAATTTATCTAGGCAATGAATTCTTTCGAAGACAAACACGCCACGTTTGTTTCAAAACTGATGCTGATGAATAATATTTCTAAACATACCTAAACACCCAATCAAATGACGCACATTTAAAACATGGTGTCCTCAAAAAATGCAATCCATTGACTGACGATTACCCGCGCATAATTTTTTTAGTTTCTTTTTGTTCCAGGTGTAACTAACTTTTCCTTTATGGTTTTTAACATATTTTTAAGTATGATGTTTCGTTTTTTATTTCATTCGATAGACTTGTAACTTTGCCAATGAACGCATCAAAACTAAATGCATGAGTACTGGGCAGTCAAAGAATGAGTACATTTTGGGGGGAATCTCCGCATGCACAATTATACTCACATATTTTCAAATCCGGAGAATGGGTCAAAAAATTGGAGAAAAATTTACTCCTTAACTCAGACAAAATATTCCGCCAACATTGGATGTTTAGAATAATACTGAGAAGCGCCTCACCATTCATGGCGGGGGCCCCTCTGGTGTTACAACTAGTGTATCCCCGATGCCCCCAGGGGAAGATGTGGGGTCCCGCGCTGAAGGTTCCGTGGTCCTTATATTGCTTTGGAATAAAAAGGATTTTCTTGTTTATCGTGAAAAACAAGAAAACACTTTTTATTCCAATTTTCCGATTCTCTTCGGTCCTTTTTTCAGTACCTATTACTTTTTACTTACATTTTTAGCGTGTTACATAAACTTCTTCCAATTTTGCTGTTTTGACGCACTAGGTGTGGGGCACACCTGGCGCATAGACTTTCCGTTCCCTCAATTCGAAACTAAATGGTGCCTCCTTCTCATGGGATCAGTTTTGTTATGGCTAAGTAAGCCTAAACTAATTAAGATCTAATCTAATGAAATCATGTCTGTCCAGAGAAAGAAGCACACAAAACAACCTGCGTCCTAAACGAAAATAAAAATCCAAAATGGGCTCGCCAAGACGTAGTCTATTTTCATCACTGACCACAACCTGATCTACTTTCTTTATTTACAGCAACCTGATCAATTTTCCTAGTACATAACAGCCTGATCTATTTTTCTTGGAAACAGCAACCAGACCAATTTTTCTCATTAACAGCAACTGAAACGCACCCGAGGACTTCGCACGCAGTCCTTTTTAAAAAAAAAAGCCTCAACATATTGTACTACTGCCTATTGAATTTCTTCTCTAACGCGTGCTTTGAAGTTCACTTTCGATTACCAGTTCCTTCCTCATCCTGATATCGGTAAAGGTCCACCCAAGCTTCAGCGCAGGACCTCACATCATACCCCTAGGAGCACTAATACAGGGTGGCGCATAAGTAACGCACCCTTTTAAAAAGTTAATAATAAATAAACGATGAAAGGTTTAACGATAGGGTTAATTGCAAACGATAGAGGAACTCTTAAAGTTTATTTACATCTCGTATCCTGACTACAGATACCCAGTGTATATTGCGGTAATAAATCTTTAAAATTTACCTTCAAAAGGGTGCGTTACTTATGCGCCACCCTGTACTACCTGACGTCAGAGCCAGTCTAATGACGGTGGTTGTGACAACAGTCGCATGAAATGTTGACATAGGTGGGCACATTGTGACAGGCGGGAGGTGCGAGCGGTGCTGTAGCACTGATACGGAACTCGCAAGGGCGCGTCTGGTGAACACGATTATTGCAGTCTTTTAAATGCCCTCTCGCTCTCTCTCGCTCTTCTTGTCTCCGTAATGGTGAGAGCATTGTGGCAACATCCGATGTTGCTGTGGTGAGGTCATGACCAGCGAAAGATTTGTATATGTGTGGAATGCGACCGTGATTTGATGACGAAACTAACACACGTTTTGGAGGATCTATTTTGATTTTTTCTGGTTTTAGAGCTTAAGAAAGTAGATTTTTATTTGGCCCAAGCTCACGCGTGTCCCATACTCTCGAATGGACTCCACCCAACCGCCTTGAAGGAATGAGTGAATAATTTTGATAGGCAATAACCGCATCTGCGCGTGTGTAATACATCAAATAATAACTTTCTTATTAATTAAGAGGAAAAAGCATTTACATCGAGAATGTTCATCAACACACGGTAAAAATTATGGCGGGATATACAGACGACCTTTATTCATGTTCGACTTTCAACGTAGGTAGCATCTTTTATAATTTTTATGGAATAATAATCTTAACATGTCACATATTCGGGACGTTGCTAAATCATAAATCATCTTTGCATCATGATATTTAAACAGGATTACTATTTTCAGCTCTAGACTTTATCTTGCAACTGGACTAGTTTTAATACTCGATCAGTTTCGCATCGTGTATAATTGTTGGTCAGTTGACTTGCTGAATGTTATATAAATATTTTCTGCTTATCCTACACACTCTTTAACTGAAAGCTAACCGATGTTCTCGATAGCGTTGTAGAACTTCGTAAAATATTTCTGTCTTCCAAGCGCAGCGTTTCTTCAGCGCCATGAAAATGCAAATTTTCCCTTTTTCTAAGTACCACCTTGCGTGGATCTTCCTCTGGCCGACATGAATACATTAGATTACAGTTAGTTTAAACTTACCAAACCCGCATTTTATCCCTGGAATTCAGACTACGCGTATCACGACTGTTACACACAGTCACATGACTTCTCTCACACCACACCCTCAACATAACTCCAAAACGACCTTTCATAGGTTAGACCAAAACAATTAACTCGTGTAGCCTTTCACGTTAATTTCAAACTAAAAAGAGTTCAGACTCACTACACATATAATGATCGCCTACGTTCGAACGCGACCACTGCAGGGATTGTGACCACTGCATTGCCGCACTGCGCTCGTAAAGCAGGTGGCAATCGTGCGAGGGGTATTGTGGATACGAAAGACAATCTTGACACGCTCGCTGGCACCATCACGGCGCCATTACAGCACCATTACAGCGCCATTACATCACCATTACAACAACAGACGTTGTGCTGAAAAACGTCTCAGCGCTGGTGTGGCCGCTGCCTCATGTTTATGGAAGGCGTGCGGAGAATGGCTTCGCAAAGTGTTCCATCGGTCGAGTAAATTTGTGTGTAAAATTTTACAAAATATCTTCCGTGCTTCTAATAAGAGCATTTCGAGCCTCTGTTTTTTATGAAACACCTAAGTAGCCGAGCAAAAGATTGTACGAATGGAATACGAATATGATTCGAAGACATACCTAAAATACGTTTTGAAGGATGTGTATTGATTGTTTTCTGGGGGTTTCGGGCCTTATAAAGTAAGTTTTTAATGTAGCCCAAGTTCCCGAATGAATTTCAAACACCCGTTATTAAAAAATGAATGTGTGGTTTTGAAAACTAATAATGACGCCTGCGTGTATGTAATGCGTGAAATCACCATTTTAAAATTTTAATACAAAATAGGCCTCGTCTCGATACCGAGGCGCATGCGCACGCAGAACAACTGTGACACCGAAGGAAAGACTAAAAGAGAGGCAACGAAGTTTCAAAGAAGTGAAACAGCCGTAGAAGATAATTGAAGTAAAAATAGAATGATGAAATGGGTGAGATTACTTGCGGAAAGGTTTCTAGATAGCTGAGAAAAAAAGAAATATTGAAATGCAAGTCAAAACATTTAATTTCGAAACGTGAGAAGAGAAGAGACTTCGCTCTGTTCTAATAGTAGATGCTTTTCACGAGCACTCCGTACATCTGATTTTATAACAAATTACACCTTCATATTAATTTGAATTCAACTCTAAACTACGTGACCATGAGTATCCTAGATAAGATATACATATATGCTAAAATCTCAGACCTGCTTTCGTAAACAGTAATCATGTACGTAAATAGTATATGTATTTTTTATACGACTGTGA
>JACJUY010008931.1:3422-18339 GCA_014220935.1 Platorchestia sp. MABIK | reverse complement strand
CTCGACCGTGCGTAGTTATGAGCGCGGAGAGAGAGTTTAAAGGCAAAGCCGGCCAACTACCCAATAAATCATCCTTGATCAACTGTCACGTCCTTAATACACCGGCGACACGTCCTTGATTTTCAATTGGGGTAGCTTAGAATTTGCTACAAATCCTTGGAACCGTTGTGGCACTTTTCTACCTGTTGTAGGAAATTACATTCAATCAAGTTTGAGCTTTGCTTGATTCAATCTGCGTCTGTTGTTGGCAGGAAAACTTTTTACGAGGGAAATGAGCTCATTCTCAACGAATAAAATAATTTCCATAAACACGTCCCCTCACGAGGGGACAACTGTTTTATCCATAGAAATTTAGGCTCCCAAGGGAAAGATGTGAGGTCCTGTAGCTGTGAGTAAGGAAAACTTTTTTGTTGAAACAGAATAGATTTTTAGTTTTGTAACGAATTTCTTTTTTCGGTTTTCTGCTGTCCTTTTTAAAGTACCCATTAGTTTCTTCTTCAACTTAAATTTTATTCCCTAAGTTTCTTTCAATCTTTCTGTTTCTATACGACGGGTTTGGAGACACATTGTGCATTGATTCCTCGTTTCCATAATTCCACACTGAATCGTACCTTCCTCCTTCCTCTCGTGGGCACACCTGTGTTGTGGATAGAGCGGGTCAAACCAACTTATAATCCAATGTAAAATAACGTTCCACATTCAATATTGGTGCAAGGCACCTAGTAATTCTTTTCTACTATTTTCCAGGGAGAATGAAGAGGACGTAAAAGACATAGTCCTACAGAAATTTTGCCATCCGTGCGTTGTGCGGACTCGCGCTAAAATCAGTTGGCGGACGTTACCTTTATGGAATTGAACAAGGGAAATTATTTCTCTAGCGAGCAATATGTCATAGTGATGTATGCACGTACACTGCCCGGCTGAAAAGTTGGATTCACCCTAGGAAAAGATAAACACTTAATATAAGCAATTTTTACAGGTTTCTTCTTAGCAGATTTGATGAAAAAGTATATGGTAGTAATGGTTGCGTTCAGTGACTGATGGTCAGTTCTGCACCAGCCTTTTCCGTCACTACAGATAAGGACAGTTATCCCGCTGGAGTAAAGCTCACAAAAAAGCACTACATCTTCGACAAAGCACAGGTTATGAGCTGGAGCCGCGCAGGAAAATCGGCAGTCATGCAGTGGTAGTAGCGGCATAGCTAAAATATTGAATACTAACGACTCGTGAAAGCAAACCAGAGGACAATTTTAATGTTCGGCGGTTAGGCAGAAGAAGATTTTTCTCGTACAAGATGCCAAGACTGAAATAAATGGGTTCAAGGAGTTGCGTCGCCACCAGGAAACCATACGCCAGTGTAGCTAATCGAACGAAACGGCTCCTATGTACAAACGATCACGGACACTGGATTATAAAGCAATGGGAACACGGCCTGTAGTCAGATAAATTGAGGTTCTTCTTGTTTTGACAGATGACTGAGTTGGGATGAATCAGCATGCCAGCGTAGCCTTTGGTCCTCAATGTAACTCCGACAGTACAGACGTCCGGCAGCAGTGCAGTGATCAGGGGGTGCCTCCCATGGTCGGAAATAACTTCGGCAACCTAATGCAGCAACGAAGTGAAAACATGGATTATTTAAACACCCTTGGTAACTAAGTGTACTCGTCCACGAATTTATATTTTCCTTGGGATTCCGGTACTTTTCATGGCAACGCTCACTAAATCCACCGGACTCATGTGTGGCAAAATTGATTAAGGGATCACGAGGGACCATTTACTCATATGGAATGGCCTGTACCACATACGTCTGATTTAAACCCTATCGGATACCCGTATAATCAACTAAAGAGGAAGCTCTACACGTCAACAACTCTTCCTTCTCCATTGCAAAGATATTTTTCAACGCTTGCTTGTACTTTGGACATGTCTTCGTTTAAATTGTTTGAAAAATCTTTTAGAACCATTGTCTGATAAAAATGAACGCTGTAATCAACGTGAAAGATAGTCCTAAAACTTCTCAGATTTATTGTTTACAATACATACACATTTCTCCAGAGTGCGGTAAAGATTTCTGCCCAGTATTGCTTGTCGACTCATCTAGCTTTTGTTAGGTACCGCATTCGAATTTTATTTTAAAAAAATATGCATCTAGACGTGACTTCGATAGACGAAACTCGTCTAGTTTGTATCGATGCCAATTTTACGGTGTTGAAGGTAATTTCACACGACTGCAAAATTAATAATAATTAAAATAATATTTAATAATGTATAATTTAATGGTCACTCGAGAAATTAATTACATCCATGTTTTTCCTAGAATACCCCAACTATTGATCTGAGTAATTCCATCATCAGTACTCTGCCCTGTGCGCTGGTGTTTAGCGATCCCCTCAGGGAGATGCTAATTTTCTATTTATGCGAATGAGCACTCCCAAGGGCTGAGCCAAAGGTTAGAAAGGCCTTCCTTTTGTTGAAATAGAATAACTTTTTTATCTTATTACGGACTTTTTTTCGGTTTGCAGCTGTCCTGCATGTTTTTCAGCACGTACTATACTTTCTTGATCAACTTCTGCATTGTTTCATGAACTTATATCTCAACTCACTGTTTCTATGTACATAAATTTCGCGTTTCCTGAGGAGGGTTCATTCTAATTGTGGTGTCTTTCCCCTTCCTTTATTTGGAACGCCTTTTTGCGGTTAGGGAGGCTTAAACTAACATCCGATCTGGTGTGCAGCGAAGAGTGTGTTTGAGCGCTCAACAACACGCTAGTAACACATCCCAAATACGTGCACGTTGTAACACATCCCAAATACGTGCACACCTTTGTCGTGGTCAAAGAGTCTTCAACTAACTTATTGTCTAATCTAGTATGCTAGTCAGTAACAGCTGACATGTCTATGACTTTATCATCATGACAAGAAAATAAGTTATGAGAATGCGGCCGTGTTATTATTCCTAAACATAAAGCAAGAAACTCAAAAAAGTGGCGAGCACTCCCACGTGAAGAGCTGGCTACTCGTGGAATGAAAGTCAGTCGAGAAAGGCTATTTTGACGCAATAAGTGGAAGCTGAGACCCGCTCAGCCAGGTCGCCTAGAAATACTTCTGATGAGATTGCAGATGCAGCTCAACGGACACGCCAGGTACAATCTCCGTGGTCCATGGAAGCGTGTCTGTAATTCAGATTTACATGGTGTAATCGATGTTGACTCTTCATGAACGGCTCGTGTATCTAAGACTATATTACGATATTGCGACCGGTTTTCTCACGGAATGTTGACGGTTTTGCGTGGGATGCTTGGACCGCTCACACAACTTTTAATTGCTGAACATCATTGGAGTGCAGCACAACTCGGTGGAGTACGTTTTGCTTAACTGGCATGTGTGACACTTAACTAGACAGTTATGCGATGTACCGCCTGTTGTGATGGCCATTGTTACGCGTTAGATATGAGCACGGACTCGATCACTTCACACGTTTTTTTTCTCTCGAGCTTCGTTACCTCGGACCCAGATTTGCAGAAATTCTGACCTAGCGTGCAAATGTGACACTGATGAACACTTCAATACTGCACGTCAAGTTTGTACCGAAGCCAATTTTTTTGGAAAATTGTATTTTGCTAACCGAAAGTTTTTCAGCAAAACGTTAAAATAGTGTTGCAGGGTGAACTATTACAACTATATAGGAAATCTTTGTGAAACATTAAATGTGGATAAAATTATTCACCATTAACAAGTTCTTTCAGATTTTATAAGTTTTTAGGAACAAAGTGAAAGCCTGTTGGACCTACCAGCCGTTCTGCGCATGTCGTGTTTCATCTAGATTTCTTCAATGAGGGCTGCAACCAATCGATGTTAACGCTGCTTTTTGGTGGGCAATTCAATTTTACACGCAAGCGAGAGTTGCCCCATTGAGGATGCATGCAGCACACCGGTAGCGCTTGTAAATTTAAAAAAACATTGTTGAAGACTGGGATTGGGAATGCTGTGGGCTGAAGCCAGGTTATCAGGCTTGAATGTTCGGAAATTTCTTATTGGCTGGAATCATCCAGGCTGATGGACAGAATTGTTCAACGTCGCTTAGTTATGGCATGCTTGATTTTAGAACGGCAATTCTCTCTTTGCCTCTACATCTTTCTCTTCACCAAGCAGGAGAGCGCTTGAGTTTAGGGTGTCAAATGTTTAGTGGTCAAGGACATGAAATTTTGGTATGGCAAGAAGTTGTGCGGCACAACTTGGATGTTGATTTTTTATGCTCTCCTTTGAGTTATGGACATCATTTTTTTGGAGGGATAATCTACTTCGATAATTTTACATCGTAAATGATATGCCCCCGGAGTACTCTGACTAAAAATTCAGTGGGATGAAAGTTTAAAATTCGTTTGCAATTACCAGGAAATAGATCCTTGTTGTCGATTTTCAGACGTATAATTTTTGACAACGAATGATATCCATGATAATGAGCACTCACAGGGGGAAAATGTGAGGGCCCGAGCTGAGGCCTTCTATTTGTTGAAATAAAATATTTTTGTTTTGTTAATTAAGGACAATCTTTTTTTTTCGGTTCGCCGCAGTCCTGTTTTTCAGCACCTACTGCTTTCTTCTTCGACTTTGATCTTGTCTCGTAGTCTTCTTTCTCAACTTACTGTTTCTATGCCCTTTCTGCATAGATTCCGCATTCCCTTAACTCCATACTAAATGATGCCTTCCTCCTTCCTTTCTTTGGATTGCCTCGTGGCGGATAGGAAGGCTTAAACTAACTAATAATCTAATAATCTAATCTTGACAGCGAAGACTTGTTAAGGACATCGATTAGTTTAATTGAACCTCTACAACTCGGTCAAAGTAAACTGAATAAAAGTAAAGGAAAACAGCAGGAGTTAGCAATGAAGTTGTTCATAAATCAAAGTACTTCCGTTCATCACAAGTTTATTTTCAGTTTACTGATTTGTTTGGCAATATTTGCATGTTCTGGTAAATGGAAGCGTTGTATGAAATGTGATATGAAAACCAACGCTCCCTCCTGACACAAAGTCACACACACACGCTAACGAGAGTACCAAACGCTCACTTGTCCTGCCTTGGGGATAGGTGAAACAGCGCTCCTCAAGAGACGCGCCCGATGCCTGAACAACAACAAACATCGGCATCTGAGGATGATTTATTTCCAATCAAGCCTGATTATCCCATATTATCCCTTATAACTAACGCCAGGACGCCATGACGCTTTCCGCCGGTCAAGACCGGTACCCATTTCAGACACCTGGTTAGAGTGGGGTATTGTGTATTGAGTTTTTCCCCTATACCGAACGGAGAAAGTCGCCACACAGCGCCGGGATTCGAACCCTCGACACCTTCACAGAAACGCGGTTTCTTTAACCACACGGCCACGACGAGCACGTGTCCTTGTCCCTCGTCAGTGTGTCCTAGGCATCATTGAGGTACTGCTCGCACTGACGCCTGAGTTTCACACTGATGCTCGCTTCAAGTAAATTCAAACAAGAGCTGCCTTTTCAAAACGAAAAAAAAGAGAGAAAAAGGAAAACAGTTTATATCCAGTAAAGATGATACGAAACCGTCACCGAATTTCGAAATGTCTTAACAAGGACGATAACAGGCTGAAATACTGAGAACATCGCCAGCTTAAGCACGCAATTTTACTTTCCGCCTTGCTGGGGATATGGGGAATTCTGAAATTTTCCTTTGCCCTGAGAGGCACATTGGGGTTTGACCCTTACTTACTGTTCAACGTGGCTTCTGGCAGGTGAGCTGGGAGCTTCCTTTGCTGTTCATAGGTGATATTTTTGAAATCCTTAACCTTAGCATACTCTTATGTGTGCATTAAGGGTAACGGCGATACGTGTTGGCGTCCTTGGTGCTGTAACCGCCGAACTTAGTGAGCTGGGAGCTATGTGTCTTGCGAGCGTCTCCTGTTGACTTACCTGGCCGTCGATCCTGCTGTGCTGAACCTGCCAGTATCTCGCCATCTTCCGTGCTTCCTCGCCCACTTCCTCTTAACGTCAATTTCTTAAATACTCCTTGTTCTTTCATAGTCGTTAATTACCGACTGCAATTCTACCTCTTTCTGCCACCTTTATTACTGTGCTTGATTTACTTATTTCTTACATTACTTTAACTGTATGAATGTGAGTGCGTGTGAATGTGTGTACGTGTGGAATCAACTTAATTGTATACTTAAATTGATTTGAGCCGACTTGGCTCAAGTTATTTACTTGAATCTTTCCTTAATTTTGTTACCTGGGGCCTGCCGGCTGGCAGCTAGTACGCTGTCTAGGTCTCTGGGTAAATCTTGACTTACGATCTAACTCTTGATACTTGCCTGTTTCGGCTCTACATGTGCATGTCTTGCTTTACCTCTTTACCTTACCTCTAACGTCATTACTTCGTAACTCCGAAAGTGTCAACCACACTGAGGCACAACTTCAACTCAGGTTAGCATTGCTATGGTGAGGTTAGGTTGTTTATTCAGATACCTGAGGTGATCTACAAATGCACCAACTGCTCTCCTTTTTTTTTGCTAATAAGACTATTCTACTTTACAGTATCTTCAGTTTAATAACCGGGGGTGAGGAGGCGGATTTGCGAGTCGCGCTGGACGCCAGTTTTATTTCGGCGCTTCCAACTGCAGCGGAACCGTTACGTGGAGTTCTGCTAATGGATCTGGGACGGCTCGTCAGCCCACTACTTCCGTTTCGTTAAGGGTTTAACGGCAGACGTTCGCCCGACTCGACGTCGAGACCTGCGTTGACCCGGGCCGCGATCTCTTGTCTCGGAGGAAGATACCCGTAGCGCTCAGCTCCTCACGTTCTCTCGTCGCTGCAGCTATAGCACGGACTTAACCGCGCTAGGGGACGCCAATCGCCACCGTTTTTAGTTTTTAACCTTAACAATTTAATAAAATGCTATTCTTATTCGCATTGAGCGTTTCCATGTTAATCTTGACGTAGCTTAGTTTCTATTAGTTGCCTTCTATGTTCCGTTGAGGGCTTTTAAATAGCTATAATTGTGCTCAACTTGTAAAACAATAAAACTCTTGGAATTGACTTGGTCATATCAACCTATTTGTGTGGATTCCCCACAGGGATTTCGAAAGTAAAGATGTCAATGGACTCCAACCAACCCAGCCAACTTCAGAACGGTACCGCAGCTTATCTCAGGCGCGCGTAATTATAGGCGAGTGGCGGTGTGACTGCCGCGTTCGCCGCAGTTTGGTGTAATGCAGCTCTCGCGGCACTGCAGTAAACATTTCTACTCTAAGCAAATAGCGTGCTGCTGCTGCGGCTGCTTCTCGACGCTTTAGAGTTAGAAAAAATTAAAATAAGGGGCCTGAATTTCGTTCAAGTATAGAGTTTAAAATTGGTTCAAAATAATACATTAAATAAAAATGGGAAATGTTAAGTATGTTTAAACATGTGTTTAAATCTATACGTATATATGGTCGGTAGAATTCAACAGTCTCGTTAAATTATCAGCTATTGTTTTGTGGTCCAGTCCTATAAAGCGATTTAAATAATAAATCTGGTTAATTGATTGAGCAATTTAATGTGTATGGTTTAAGCAATGAAACAAAATCCAAATATGTTTCTCATATTTGTTGACGGTCAAGTAACTAACCAAAAGACCGAACTGTATCTTACCATTTCATTCATGTAATTTTTACGACTCTATCTTCTACGTCCGTCAATTCCATCCTCATCTTCTTAGGAGGTCATTTCTACTGCTTATCGTTGCCACGCTGCAGTCGTGTCTGTATTTTCCCATGCACGCCGCTCCTGCATGCGCCTGCGTTAATCAGTTCACGCCCGACTGTACGTCATGGTGCTGTACGTAAAGGACATTTGCATTGCAGTCCTTGCGCCTGCCAGGTTTCCGTATAAGAATAAAATGGATCAATGGGCAAGAAATGAGGTACGGTAAATAGCTTATAGCTAATTCCTACGGTATTTACAAGCAGCGTGCAGCCGCTGCTTCTGGCAGATGCTGCGCTCAGTTCGCGCTACTTATTGCGCGGGGTTGTTGGGCTGTGTACTGCATGGAGAGCTGTGGGACTTTAGAGTACATCTTGCAATTTAAACAATTCCTTTTCAATAGGAAGAATATGTGGCCATAGATTTTTTCCGACACAATTATTGTTCTTGTAGCAGTATTTCCGCGAGGGTAGGAAACGGAGTTGTGTCGTAAATACTTTCAGGACACTGTCAACAGTACAACAGCATCTAATGAGTGAACAAGATTATGATTATAGATGCAGTGAATAGTTGTTCAGAACTGAGTGTGGGAGTGTTAATGGGAAGATTTCAGCTCTTAACTGCATAGCGAGTGACACGTTAGAATTACGCGCGCATCAGGTGACACGATTGTTGATTATAGATTATAAGTTATATTTAGAATACTGAAAGCCAACAATTGTGTTCCCAACACAGAGACGAAGGAACAAGGAAGATACAATTCAGTATGAAACTGAGTGAACAAAGAAATTGTACGTATATTGTGTGTCCTTTTCCTCAATTCCTTCCCTTCACAACAGAATGGTTGAAAAGATAACCGAAAAAAGATGATTTGCAACAAAACAAAAACGTTCTTTTTTAACGTACGGAAGACGTACCTAACATCCAGCTCAGAACTGCACATCTCTCCCTGAGAGTGGTTATTACCATAGATACAATAGTTGTCTCACCCTGATGAACCATAAGCAGGCACACCTGCTGCGATACGAGAAAGAATTTTCAAGTAATTTACGTTGTTGTGGAGGTGCAACTAGCATCATAAGTTCTTCTCAGCGGACCAGGCAACAGTGCGCGGTATTTCAAGTTTAGTTTTCTCAAGTAATACGTAAACGTGAAGAATACACGGCGTCTGGTAACCCCGCAAGGGGACCAGACGTGTGTTCTGTGCTCAAATTTCACTTGAAATATTTTGTATAGTATGCAGAGTAAACAAGTCCCCTTACCAAGCACTCTGTTTTCTGTGCCGCTACCACGACGTGAACTGATGGGGCTGAGGCAGCAGATTCTCATCCCCACCGACGGTCGTACTACGTTTTGTGAGCGCCGTGATGCGCAGGAATTCAGTATTTCGTGTGATTCTCAATTGCGCTATTGTCTGTAAGTCGCCGTGTGGAAAGTTTCTTTTATCTCTATTAATCGTCCATTAATCGCAGTCTCACTAATTGCAGTCCTACTAATCGCAGTCTTCTAATTGCAGTCGCACTAATAGCAATGATGTTCAGATAAGGAAACAATGTCGTAGTTATTTGGATTCCTCCCTTGTAGGTATAGAGGTAGGTTATTATTTCATTTCAGTTACAATAATTAAAACTTAAAATTTCATTTTAATTGAGATAAAAACCAGTTGAGAACATAATCGACCTATTCTAAGCTTAAGTTATGTAGTGTCGTATCTTTCTGCACTACTAGAGGTATTGTAGCAGAAGCTTTAACTTCTGTTAGCTGTAGACTAAGGAGCTGGATAAGTAAACGCACAGCAACGCTCCTAATAATGTACTGATTCCATCGGTGACAGAACTTCCTTAAAACTAGCAGTGCCCGGAAGTTGAACAAAGACCTTCCGGTGCTTGTATGTTTATGACTTATCCGGCTCCGAGACATGCGAAACCCAGTGAGACAAAGACATCCGGCGGGGCTCCCTTTACGAGGCACATCCTGAGATATAACAATTTCCCCCCTTTAGATGAATATATGACAAACGGAAGGCAGACCTCAACAACCCATTCGCATCACAGGTNCATTGTGCATTTCTAATTAGTTCAATACTGTCTCGTGAACCGTTTGTATCTGTAATTAATCAAATTTGTTTCATATCGTGTTTCAGCTGATGATGGGATTTATCCCGAAACGTTCCAAATATGTTTAGAATTTTATTCTTCGCTTTTAAATTTTTAATAACATTATAATTATATTAACAAGTTTACGACTAGCTTATCCACAATAGAGGCGATTTCAAGAGAACGAAGAAAAGCGACCATTTTAAAGAAACGAAGAATCTACGTACAAGGTGTGTTCTCATACAGGATACTCTTCGCATTGAAGCCGGCTTCTTAGGAATGAAAAGGAAGAAAAGTTAAAGATAAGATGGCAAAAAGGCATGACAACTGAAAGCTCAGTGGTATTCTACCTACCCATATGCTGAGGTAATCCAACAGTATCCTCCCGGGGCATGGGAGACCTCACATCTAGTTAGACTACGCTATTGCCTATCCCGAAGGGATAAGCAATCAGAGGTTACTTAAGTTTAATAAATGGAATAAGGGTAGTGACATGCGAATGAGTTTAAAAAATGTTTTGTGGAGCATAATTATGAACATTTTTTGATGAAATGATAGTAAGCAAATACTTGTGAAAATAGAAAAACAAGAAAGTTGTTTCAACAATGAGCGATGACTGATTGCATAGAAAAAATCCTACTGAGTTCAGTCATTAACTTTTATTTCGTATTACAGGAAAAGAAAAGCTTTTTCTAGTTAATAAGCCGTTCAGAGGGAAACAAGAGCTCTCGTCCCGTTAAAAATAACGGCGGTCAATAGTGACTGATAATGGACGCGTCACTGAATAAAGGAGGTGAGGAATTACACGATTGTCTCATGTTCACTTTGACGACTCGAGAGTGTGTAATTAGCCAGCCTTCATACCTGTATGACACAGCCTTCATTACCTCACAGTTAAAATAGGCGAAGTGATGTCAATTTTCTGCAGGTCAACGCAATGAGGCACTTTAATATCTAATTTAGAGCAATACCTCGTGCGAATATTTTTGGTTGCAGCTGTGAATCGATTACAGCTGCTAGATATTCAACATGATGAAAATTTTACGTGCACTGCCACGGTCAATACTGCCAGGAAACACGATAGGTCGAGTGGGCAGTAGTGGGAAAATTTTGTAGTGTAGTGCCCACTCGACCTACAGTATAGCTATACCTACAGTGTAGCGGCCTACTGCTGTTCGCTTCCCATCATAGGCGTTGACTCACTTAATTACTGCAGTGACACGCTCAGCCGCTATATAAAAACTGCTTCAATAGCGGACCTGATATGTGTATCGCTGAATTACTATGACTATACAGAGCTGCTGATGTAATGCAGGGATTTTTGATAGAATTGAATTTGTTGCATATTTTAATCTTCCACAGAGTATCTGGTAAATTTATTCATCTTAATGAGACCTCTGATTCAAAGGCATTTTTGCTCGAATTAGTCAATCGCGTATCGCAGATTCTTTCATTAAGTCTTTTCAGCAGCACAGGTCAAAGTCTCGATGGTTACACATAAATAAAATAGATATTTTTATGAAATACCACATTTGACATCTGTTGGAAAATGAGGGCCCAGCTTTAGGAATTGCCGTAAATCAAGCTGCTCACATTTTTATATTTACATTGCATGTGCTAAAAGGACATATCGTAACATAGCCTTAATTAATTTATTAAAACCGTATTTTTAACAAGGTGACGGCACTCGCGCACGACGTCATGTCAATCCAGTTGTGTAGGATGCTCCAAAAGCATTCTCGCTCTTTGACTGCCCAGTACTCCTCGATTTTGTTCTGATGTAGATGATACTCATTGCTATAGATGCAAGTCTAATGAGTTTAAATCAACAGAAAAAGCATTAAATTTTAGAAAACTAGATGACATTCAAGATAACCTAGTTGTATTCCAGACTAAAGACAAAGAATGCGGGAGTGATCATCAGTCAAAGGATGAGTGCATTATTTTGAGACACCCTTTATAGTGGGAATTTTCTCTTCCGAATTACTTCTCATTCTATCACGAGATTTTTGAAACTAAAATAGCGTACTAAAATCCTTTAGAAAAAATACTTTGCAATAGGAGTAAATCAGTCGTTCACTTTTAGTTTAATAATTAGTCAAAAGAAATAAGGATCTTCATAAAAGCTCCAGTTTTGGACGGCTCCCTAATGTTGCAATATACGGACCAAGAAGTTATCTAATGTTTCTTTGCCACTTAAATACGTGACGGCGATCATTATGGTTGGCTGGCTGGCGTGAAATCTTTCGACATATTTTTTACTGAAATATAAAAGAAACACTGCTCATCTGAACGCGAGTTCGGAGAAATTAACAATCGTTCGAAAAAATAAATAGAATAAGGACTGAATTCTGTGCATTTTCAGGTAATGAAATTAGCACAGTTTCTACAGAAAGTAAAAAGAAATTGACAGTAACATTTAAACTTCATATTAAAACTATGTACTACAGTAAATAACTCGATGGATTTCAAAGAAGTTCGAAATTACGAAATGTTCATCGAAAATTAAACGTTGGAAAGAAGTACCTACCTAGATTCACGATTTTTATTATTCCAAATTTAGACGAATCACGTTTTCGGTGGAACTGACATGGCGAAGACCAGTTCACGGAGACGTTCTTGCGTTAGGCATTGATTAGTTCCTCCCATTTGATAATTATAATTCAAGTCCACCCCGCAGCACAAAATCAACTCCGCGCACCGGAGCTACCAGACTCATGCAAGAGTGAGGGTGGAGAGTAAGGGTAATTAAGCAACCGTCAGGGTGCGGAGTTGCATAGGCTTGTATTAAACGTTAAAGAAAACAAATGCTTCATTCCTGCGAGTAGCACGGATGAACGCAGAACACAGTTCAAATTTTACTGGTAAACCTAAAACTGGGCAAAAAACTTCGTTTCGTCATAGATAGATTTATTCATCTCAGAAATAAATGACTGAACAATGAAAGTAGTCGCAGCTAGGGTTTGCATCCCGGGATCGCGGATGATTTGTGGCTGAAATTTCCCGGTCTGGGAATTATTTTTTTCCCGGAAATTTGCGGGATTTTAAATAGCACACATATATCATATCAGTGAGAAAATAAATTAAAACTATGTTGTTTCTCGGAAATCTAAAGGATTCTAAATAGTGTACATATTGCAAGATATTAGTGAGAAAATGACTAAAAATCATGCTGTTTAATATCATTAATCACTTAAACGAGCTCAAGATAGGACTTTAGTGTTTTAATATTATTGTAATTTACATCACTACACAGCGTAGTCTACACCATCTCATAATATAGTTCAACCATTTCATCAGGCTATATTTTGTGGTTTGGTTTTGCAGGTAATAAAGAATAGACTGTAATAGATACCATGGCAACAGCCGATGTTGTAGAAACTAAAGCTTTAGTGTGGCGATACTACGTTAAAGATGCAACTGGAGCAAGTACAAGTGTATAAAGTGCGGCAAGAGTTTACTTTGCAAAGGCTGATCTATCAGTGGTCTGTTACGTCACCTAAAGAGTGAACACTGCATAGTGATCAAAGCCTGAAACTGTAGACCCTGTTGCATCAACTAATAGCTGAGAAAAAAGAATTCGTATTGGAACAAAGCACCCTCATGCAAGGGAGAGCAACAAATTACAATTACAAATTACATGAGCAACAAATTACAATAGCATAAATGTAAAATGTAAAGAAATCCGGGAACTCTGGAATTTTCAGGATTGTCTTACTGAAATCCCCGGATTCAGGGATTTTCATTTTGTCCCGGGATTGCAAACCCTAGTCGTAGCTTTCCTTTGAAATATCGATCTGAGGAGACAGCCAACTATTGTTAGGTCTAAGCCCTCGGTTCCGTTCTTTTATATTTTGATATCCAGAACTTTCCTTTTTCTTACACTCGCTTTTCGAAGAAATGTGTGAAACTTCACGAACTTCAGAGCCACGTTCAAACGAAGGTGTGGATTGAGGAAAGAAACCGACGTGAACATTTTTGTACAGGAGTCTGATGGCAAGGGCGGCAAGTGAGGGAACGCAATGATGTTACAATAGGCAGACTCAGAGAGTACCGTTCACCGCGAGCGGCTCAGCATTCCCCTGGGAACTCCACGCACTCAAGATGCCATGACCAAGGCAAGAGTTAAGAGCACAACTTTCTTCTCTCATCGAAAGGAGTGCAGAATCCGACGCAACCAACGTGATGATCATAATTTTAGTCAAGTCGAAAATAGTTGTCTTCAGTGCACTCTTCTTGCTGTAGGGAGCAAGATAAGCGTTATTTGCACGTAACTTATGATGGGTAGACAATTCAGGCAATGTTGACTGCAATTAGTTAAGATGTTAAAACAAGGGCTAAGACTGCCGCGGTGCGAGAAAATTTCTTGTTGAGCTGCAACCACACGATCCAGCACAATATTGTGCTCCAGTGACCAACTTCGGGTGTTGCAAGAAAGGATTTTCCATACGACGCACCGAGTAATTTTTGTACCTAAAGAATTACCACAATTTCAAGAATTGTTGTTCGAATTTAAAACTCGATTTATTCTCCGTGTGATTAATCACTAATTATTATTTTAATACTTTATTGCAACAATTTTTTGTAACTTGTCATATCTCAGGATGTGCATCATAAAAGGAGCCCCGCCGGATGTCTTTGTCTCACTGGGTTTCGCATGTCTCGGAGCCGGATAAGTCATAAACATACAAGCACCGGAAGGTCTTTGTTTGACTTCCGGGCACTGCTAGTTTTAAGGAAGGTCTGTCACCGATGGAATCAGTACATTATTAGGAGCGTTGCTGTGCGTTTACTTATCCAGCTCCTTAGTCTACAGCTAACAGAAGTTAAAGCTTCTGCTCAATACCTCTAGTAGTGCAGAAAGATACGACACTACAAATTGGCGACGAAGATTTCGAATCTTTAAGTGAATTTGAACTTTACAAGTGCTTTGAAACCAAGATGGCGTTTTCTACAGTTAGCTGTCCTCCATTCGACGTTGAAGTGGAAACAGTGTGTGAGTTTCTGCAGAGACTACAAGTACACATGCATCCGTTGCGGAACTAAGCAAAAGCATCTTGCAAAGAATTGCTATGCGTTGAAACTGAAGTGTAATACATGTGGGAAGACAGG
>JACJUY010008930.1:5652-35541 GCA_014220935.1 Platorchestia sp. MABIK | reverse complement strand
ACAACTTCACACCGACGAACACGTAGTCTGGACGTCTGGACACGATTCGGAAAAGTTCGTGTTTTTGTTCTCGTTTTGGTGTGTTCGTGATTTTAAGGCTCAGAAAACTCTTCTAATTGACGCAGTATTCAAAAATCGGTGCATTTGGAATATGAAAAGTGATACTTACCATAAACGACACTTGAAAAGTTTAGCTTTTGAAAAAGTAAGACAGTATTCGTGTCGTCTACATCCTGGAGATGCCTAATTTCTCACAGGTGATGGTAAGTTTTAAATGCTTCCATATATGTTTTCTTGGTCAGCATATGTATGTGACTTGTCCTCCAATGCACCCATTGCCTATTTTTTTTTTGAGGTTCTCAGTAGTTATCTAAAATTTTCAGGAAATAATGAAAAGGGAGAAAGATTTTTTGTAGAAAAGCCTTTCTTTAACAGAGATTAATCTCATTCAAGAGATTTAATGTCTGGCAAATAAATTAGTTTTAATACCTTCATCAATTTAGTTGCAAAATTGTTTTTTTGGGCAACTGAAGCATTGTATGGGTTTGTCTTAAAATGAATTTATTGTATTTTAATAGTTTATTTATTAAAATTGCAAAAAATACTTTTATTTTTTGACCTTGTATCTACTGAATGCCAGCTATGATTAAATGCATAAAACTTCTTTTTGACCACAGTTGATGGGTGTACAAAATATGAGAAGTCTTAGCAAACTTCTGGTTTGAGAATTGAAATTCTGGGTCAATATTGATTTTAGGCCTTTCACGGAAATTAAAAATTCCGTTCCAAAGAATCACTAAAGGAACACATTTAAAAACGTTTTACCTGAATGACATTCTGCTCGCTGATGCGTTATTTTCCAGATATAACAATAATTACGTTCAGCTAGGAATAACATTATATGGTTGGTTGCTTAGTCGCCGCATTGTTGGGTGACGCCCACTTTTCGGGCTGGACACGCCCACTTCATGGCGGGAAGCGAACAAAGACGGTTTGGGTAAGTTAGGGTAAGCTATTTTAGGTTGATTTATGTTATTTTAGGTTAGTTTATTTAACTAACCAACCATAACCTACCCTACCCTACCCTCACCCATCGCTAAGTTAATACCGTATTACAGCATATTTACGTGTCCGTTCCTTCACTTTTAAATACGACGTTCATATAACTACAAAGTTGAATAACTCGAAAATAACGCATCAGGGAGCAGAATGTCGTTCATGTAAAACGTTTTTGAATGTGTTCCATTAGTGATTCTTTGGAACGGAATTATTAATTTCCGTGAAAGGCCTAAAATCAATATTGACCAAATTCTGTATCTGTATGCAAAGAAGACATAGGGTTTTTTGCTCTGGAAGTTGGTTTCATCAGAGATAAAGAGACATGAAAGTATTGGTTCTTATTTGTTTTCAAGATAATAACCACCATATAATTATTTGATCCAAACTTGCTTAGCTAATTCAGTTAAGCTGGCAATCTACCTACAATGGCTTCAATAAGTGATTTAGAAATGTCTAATACAAAACAGTGTTTCATTCACAATGTTAGGGCTGTGTTTTAGGATTTTTTGTTGCTTTGTTGAATAGTACATTGGGGAGATTTTTTCTTATATAGCACTTGTAGCGCATCTTCATCAACCTACAATGCAAACCTAAACTTAATGCAAAGCAGAACATAAAATACTAGATGAATTTTGAAGATTCCCTTGATCTTCCTTGCTATTGAATGTTATTTTTTTGTTAATGTAGAAAATAGTCTCAAGCTAAAATCATGTTCGGGATGGAAATTTTTTTTCAATTTCATATCCTTGGATTCTAAATTTAATCATGATAAAATGCCTCCAGCAAAAATGATTTTAAAAAATTTAATTCATGTGGACACCTTATTCTTCATCAATGTTTCATTTTAGATGCTTGTATATTTTATTCAGTAGATAACCTATTTATTTTATAGCTTGAGAAGAAATGATGCATTGTTTTATTTCTTTTGATGTTCTCTAAAATTAGAGTTTCCATTGGATGAGTGTGACATTTCAAAATGCCATATGCTCATAAAATGAGGGGCTGGTTTTCAAACATTTCTTAATTTACTAATAAAAAGATTAGCAAGTAGATAATGGCAGTAAAGTGAAGAAAAATGAAGTTTTTTGCTACTGGCTCCTTGTTTTTTTACCATGTTTTTTCTAAGGTGAATCCAGAATGAAGTAGTTTAATTTGGCATTTGACCACATCATATATGAGGGCTGCCATAATGCTTGGTGTGATCTTCACAGTCATGACTAATGACTTCTGAATTTCAGTCCCTCTGAGGTTCAAGGTTCAAGTGATGGATTATTATGCTATCTTTCTGTGGAATCTTATAAATTTGGCTTCAAGTTGTGCAGATAAATTTTTCCTATGCTGTAAAGTTAATTTGTACTAAGAGTATTAGTTTACATTCACCATTCTTCCCCACTGTGTTTTTCACACAAGTTTATTTCTTCTTTTTATTTGTCTATATTGGTAAAATTTAAGACTTCACATAAACCAAATTGAAGTTTGCACGGAAATTAAATCAGGTTAAAGAATCTACATTCAGCATTTGTTCCTTCTTTGTTTCTTTGTATGACCAGAGAAGTGTGTTGATGGCTCAACTGAGGGTTTTCAGTTGGACTTGTCACTCAAACCTGCAACAGAAAGTGCTATGGTGAGAATTGATAGCTAGTTTGGACTATTTGAGGAACAAGATAGTAGGGCACTTTCACTCCTGCTCGATATTGGAATATTTACTGAACACAGAGTTACCTGCCATCACAGGATGAGAATTTGTGTACCTTTTAAACATCAGTTGAAAGGTCACTACATCAAAGTGGCCATTTGAGGTCCTAGGTCCCCCATTTCAAAATAAGGTTGTGGTTCCTGATCAAGTTTTTGTTCCTTCACATGTGCCTGTTAAAAATGTAATTGTTCAGTTTACATTGTTCCATCAATATTTGAAAAATTGAAAATCGTCTATCGTTGAATCACAGCAATATTCCTTGCAACTAGGGTACGTTTAAATTAGCCGTGTTTAGTTTCAATTCAATTTTCATCACTTTAACATATGTTTTTCCTATTTATTGACATTCTTTATTGCAGTTATGTGTTGAGAGGAACACATGAACTTCAGTATCTAGGGGCTATCATCTCTGTTGGTGAATTCATTTTTGAGACATGATAGTGAGACTCATGACCACAAACAACCAGTGCCCATTTGAGACAATACCAGGGCTTGCATGACTATACTGATGTCTCTGGTTTGCTGAGGATTTTTTGATGCTCAAGGTACCTTCTCACTAGTGCAATTTTTTAATATAATGCTGTCCAAGTCTTGACAAGTATAATTTTATAGTTTCTGGGGTATAGTCGATTCATTTGTTTCCCCAACACTCGTATTGTCGAGTCGTTTTTTGAAATTTGCTTTGAAACATTGCCGAGCGTCAACCTCTCTAGCAGGTTACCGTCCTTGGATTTGAGCGCATGGAGGCGGTGTGTGAACTTCAAGTGGAAGACACCATCTTGTCATTCAGCCTACTGATAACTGCGAATTTGGCTTCGATCTTTTGTGAAGAACTTGTTGATATATCTCCTATTCCTTTTAGAACCATAACTACTAATATCCACGCACCTTCCGGCATGATTTCTTGAGACCTCTTCGCTAGAGTTCTTTCAGAAGGTACTACCATTGTCTCTATGGTAAGAAGCGTGTCCATTGGGAAAATGTTAGGATCCGAGTCAAGAATCGGTGTTTTTGTTAGTAGAATAGGGTTATATATTGTCAAAGAACCATTCATTTTTCGATTTATTTTCATCTTGTTCTTCAGCACCTACTACTTTTTTCTTCAACTTATTTCTTGTTTGAACTTTTTCTCTGACCTGGTGCTTTATGCGCATTGTGTCCTGTGCATCAACGCACGTGGTACTACACAAGGATGTCCTATATGGGAAGGGCACATGGTTCATAGAATCCCCGAAGACATGTCCATACCAGATGTTCCATTCCTCTCGGTCTCGTGATAGCATTTTTTTGTGGAAACGGAGCCTTAAACTGAAAACTATAGTACAAATGTTGGGTGGAGTAGATCCTGATATTACTTTAAATTGCATCATAAAAATGAAAGAGCAAGATAAGCTACTTCAATCATTTCATCATTTAAGGTATATATTCGAATAAAGCCTAATTTCAAACGTTTCGGACACAGNAAATCTGACTTGGATTAAATTGAACTTGACTTAGATTAATTTGAACTTGACTTGGATTAATTTGAACTTGACTTGGATTAATTTGAACATGACTTGGATTAATTTGAACATGACTTGGACTAATTTGAACTTGACTTGGACTAATTTGAACTTGACTTGGATTAAATTGAACTTGACTTGGATTAAATTGAACTTGACTTGGATTAAATTGAACTTGACTTGGATTAAATTGAACTTGACTTGGACTAAATTGAACTTGACTTGGATTGAATTGAACTTGACTTGGATTAAATTGAACTTGACTTGGATTAATTTGAAGAGAAAAAGATGTAGAAGCTGGTTAATGGCTTGATGTTCTTTGGTATTTTTTCAGAACAACACACTAATTGATTATCAAAATTTTGATGCTTATATATTGTTAATGACATCCAAATAAACTACTTTTCTTCTATGCACTTTCCAGTTCTACTCTAAACTGGAGTTCTGCCAAAAATGTGTGATCTTCCTAAAATGTGTGTTCTTCCAAAATGTGTGTTCTTCGAAAAATGTTGAAAATTTTGAATATATACCTTTTTTCCAATCCAGTGTTCAAAACTATTTCACTGTTTATTAAATGCTTTTTATTATATAAATGAGTTTAAAATCAATTTTGTTCATTGAAAAGGGATGTAGCTTTTGTTGCCTGAAAAAGTGCAAAAAATTATACATTTATTGGTTGAAATTTTTCTTGTTGCAAAAATTCTGAATTTTTGCAGCTTGAAAATGTGGTTAGAATTTAAATTTACATATGCGAACCATGTTTTGTTCTCCTTAGTACTATGGTGTGATGTAACAAGGCAAAATATTGAAAAAAGAAGATGCAGAAGAAGTACGGTGAATGCCAGGTGGTTTACAAGCGAGGTAGGTAAAAAGATCAAATGAGAAGGATAACTGTAAACAAGAAAAAATGTAAAATATAAAAAATGTTTGAATGACATAGGAGTTACAGAGGATGAATGGCAGAGTACAGGGACCTGGAAAAGGTGAAGGCGTACATAATAGTTTGGATTGAACAAGTGAATGCTTAGCAAGATGCAAAAGTCTACATTAACCTGTGTGTGGGAAAGAATATGCCAAAGTGTGAAATGTTCTATCATGGTAGTTTTGTATGCCAACTCTTGTTAGCTGTGTGCTGTAAACATTGAATGGGAATAGACACATTTGAAGGTGGAATGAGAATAATAGTAGATTTGGTCAGCAGTGTGATAGGGGAATTGATAATATAATATTGAACACTCTATCCTTGGACTGTACATAGTAAGTATGAGAAGGAGAGGTGACCTTCCTGAATTTGTTGTTTGAGCCGTATGAAGAGAATGTGTGATATGCCAGATGTGTTCAAGATGATTGTGGTATGATTTGTATGACTGGATTGGATCAGGATTGTAGTTTAATTATTGTAGAAACTATCAAAAATTTTCTTGTACATGCCTGAAGTTTGAGACATTGACTGGATTGAGTTAGTCATGTAGAGTGGGTTGTAGTGACCTGCCATACCTGAGGGTTGCTTTTGATGTGCTGGATATCACAGTAATGCCGTACAATGGTTGCTTGTGACTAGAAGGATTGGTTGCTCTTGTTCATTAGACAACTGGTGTGTTTTTTAGCAATTTTAGGCCATTACAAAGGGCCGAGACTGTCAGCCATCATGTTCAAGTTACACATCCCCATTGTCGGACATTTTCTACCACTAAATAAAATACGGCCAGTCTAGTAACCTGCCAGTTTCATTCAAGATGCCATATCACTGTCCCTAATTAATTCCCTTATTTCTCCATCAGTTGCTGGTACTGTTCTTGGTGCTATGAGACCTGGCACTCCTGGGGCATCAAGGCCTGCCACACCTCTTGCTACAATGCCTGATGCTGCAATGCCAGCCACTCCTAACAGAATTACACTTAGAATTTAAATGATGAAGGTCCAGTTCATTTGAGTAATACTGAAATGAAGGAAAAGAATGTTCAAACTGAGTATTATGTATTGGAATTTTGGAAAATTCAAGGTCACCTGAAGAATATTCATTCCACATGAAAATTGAAGCGCATAAGCTCAATTTACACTAATTTAGATAGGGAATGGCTGTAACTTATGAAGCCTTAGCGAACACAAAGAAAGGGTAGTGTATTTCCAAATACTTTTAAGGATGGTTTTCATACATATTTCAAAGTGTGTAATATTTATTTGGGAAATGAATGCTTCACAATTCATAATTACACTCAAAGAAACAGCAAAGTTTTTTGTAGGAAAACAAACTTCAGCATTACATTGGAAATTATTTCATGCTTGATACAAGCGTCAATATGTTACTAGCAACCTTTTTTATTGTTTATTAAGTCATGAATTCAAAAAAATTGGCGAAATATTATAAAAATGTTGTTCCTATCACCAAAGTTACATAATGTGACCTGAATTGCAATCCTGAGTTAATTGAGGGGATTCATAAATGAGATATACCTAGTGCAGTGTTTGTGTAGACATGCTAGTCTTGGTAGACAAAAATATGTTTTGTATTCATTTAATTAGATGAGCTCTCCCAGTTTTTAATTCCTTACGTACCCATACAGAGCAACAACACTTTAATTAACCAATAGGCTTTGACTATTTCACATTGTGAAGGATCACCTACATTTGATGATTTGCCAATAATTGGGATAAAGCTTTTGTATCCATTGGAAGTAGTATTCCATGAGATAAAATGTGTGGGCCTTAGCTGATGGTGAGGTAGGCTTTCTTTTTTGTTTGTACTTGAACGTTTTTCTTGCATGCTAGATGCTTCCTTCTGCATGCTCTGTGAAATTTTGTTATGGTGGTGGAGCCTCAAACCGCCTTCTCTACTAATGAATGAGAATTTAATGACATGAAGTAGAGTTTCTAGAAGAATTAAATTTGTTGAAAGTTGGTGCCGCCAGACCTGACACTCCTGGCACCTCAAGGCCTGCCACTCCTGATATCTCAATGTTACCGGGAGGCCTCCTAAGGTTTTCATCACGCTCAATTGGCTGTGGTTTTTGTGTGCTCGGTGATAATATTGGTTTGCAAGCCTAATTTGTGTGTTTCTTTTCGTTTGTTTCAGATTAGATTCTTGCTGTGCTATAAACTATTATTGTACATGAATTAATCTTAAGCCGGAAAACCTGGCTTGCTTGAGTTCTACCATCTTGGGAAGTGAGTTGAATGGTTCTTCTAGCTAGTTAGCATGTGCATTGTTGGAATTTTAAGTTCATCAGTTTTGGTTTCTGGTTTAGTTTGCTTCTTTAATTTTTTCCATTGTGTGTCTTCTGATGTTCGTTTTGATTGATTTCCTTTATTTTGAGTTGAAGTTTTTCTCGTTGTGTTCATTTTACTTATATAATTTGTATTTTTGATTTGTTTTGATTTACATTACTCTATGAGATTTATTTGCTTCAGATTTCTGTTTAATTTACGTTTGTTTGTTTATTTTTTTGTTAAGCCTGGTCATGGGAGTTGCTTGCGGTTCTTTTGTACATATAAGTACACTCATTCTTTTACGCCGGCAAGTCAATACCTCATGTCCATGCTCTCTACTGATGGTCTCAACTTGTCATACCTGTCTGTACATTCTCAACTATTTGCTGTGCCTCTGGATTAGTTATTTCCCATATCCTGGTTCTGTAGGAAATTGTACTGTATTGCACTGCACTGTATGGGAAATTCTGACCCCGCAACATCAAGACCTGCCACTCCTGGCACTTCCAGGCCTGCCATCAGTGCTTCCAGCAAACAATGCTATTCATCTTCGTGGGGAGGAACAACACAGGTTCTTTGTGTTCAAATAACCACTGAGTTCGTACTTCATTGAAGTGTCTTTAAATGGTAGCGGGATGGATTTACCAAACAAGCCAGAATTGGACAGCGTTGGATGAGTGATAGCGGCAAAAGCTTGAAAGACTGCTGAAAAGTCATCACGTACATATTATTCTAAGGCGCAGCGGCATTTGTAGAATTATAGGGAGAACGACCTTCTCTCATTTCCATCAGTGTCAATACCATATTCACTTGCCCTCTTACCTCTCAGATCATTCCACTCCTCGATTTTATGCATCTATCTGGATGTTAAATCATTCTCTTTGGGTATAATACAATTGACTCCTGATTTTCGTAGTATATTCCCGAACTTATTTTGTTCCTTCAGTGTACTTGGGATTGAATTGATGCATACATTTAGGTTTTGCTTCCTTGAATAAAGCATCCAATTACTCTTGCGGTACTCGCTGACTTTCTTGGGTACTGAATAGGTCCATCCTATCGCCCATTGGTACTCACTTTATACCGTTAGGAATGTTTGAACTCATTCATAGTTTCATAATTAGTAACATTGGAAAAAGAATACTGACCAGAACTGTTACTTCTATCCATGTAAATTAAATGTGGCACATTTTTTGATTAGATGGGTTGTGTTCAAACCTGAACTTTTAATTAGTTCAAAGTTTGGTTTATGTTCACAATTAAAACTTTCTCCAAGTTGGGGAGTAAATATGAAATACGATCTAATTTTCGTGAACTTATTGCAGAATTCGTGTGGCAAAAGAAGCAGTTCCTTGTTGGAAGACACTGGTCCTCCGGTGGAACCTTGTGAGCGACGGTTCTTCGCCTCTCCTTCTGAAACTATGATTGCCATTGAAAACTGCAGACCAGTTCCTCAGAGAAAACTTAGAAAAATGCTCAGGAGGAAATCAAAGGCACTCTTCGAGAGGTTAAACACGGATGATTTCCTGAGAAGTGTAAGTGGCAGACCTGGTTCTTATCTCAGTGCGTTTGTTAAGTACGAATTAAGGGGCAAGAGATCATACACCATGTATCACAAGTGGCTCGCTGTGAACATTCTTGTAAGTCATCAGAGACCCATTATCAACTGATGAGGAACTTATACCATTACCCTCTCTCATTGAATTATTCTGTGATGTTTATTTACCCGAACTCTTGTAAATAGGCTGTGATACGTATCAGAAAGAAAATGTTCTATTAGTTCTCTGTAATACTGCTTTATTTTTCGGTGTAAACTTGTTGATTTCAGTTTGTAATGGATGACCAAATGTAAAATAAATAATGATGTTGATGTATTGGAACCTAATTAATGTCAATAGTCGATTATAAATGTATAATTATGCTATGAAATCGCTGCCTTTCGCGTTATTATGCTTATTTATCCATTCGAGGCAGCTATAATTTTGAATGGAAGCGATATGCTTCTTTATAATAGCTGAAAATACTCACGGTACGCACGGATTTAAATAATGGCACAGAAAAATACATGTATTTACGTCTGTGTAACGTACTATGAAAATGTATTTCGTATACAATAGTTTGTATACTTATACATTTCATTAGCCGCATGTCATGCAACTTTATGCTCAATTATGTTTTAGAGGCGGCGATAATTATCGCCCACTATAAGTCGTACGGAAGCAAGAGAAGGCCGTTATCAGCCTTGATCAAGCAGTAATGAAGCCTAAAAAGGGCGTTATTAGCTTTGATCAAGCAGTAACGAAGCCTAAAATGGTCGTAGCATTAGCCGTTGCGATGCCCAAAAATAGCCGCTTAACATGGCTTTTATTTAAAATAAGTGACATAGCGACCTGAAAAGGGCTAATTTACTGATTGAAAACGACTAATCTCTTGGCTTATAACTGCCTGAAAACGCTTTGTAAAAGACTCAGAATTTCAATTTGGATTTGCAGACTTTGCACTGGCATTGCAAGGCTAGACTCAGACTCCGCGAGAACAAGACATCTTGAAACGTGTCCCTCATGTGCCGTGTTGAAGTGATCAATGATAATTTTAACATGGTGTGTCTATAAAGAAAGTCTGCAGCAGACTTTTAAGGTTATAAAGAAATTTCACATGTTGCTAATCCTTTAACGGACCTTTATTTTTAGCCTGCCATTAAATTAGCATTCATTTGTTTCTAACTCCGCCAACTCGTTTTCGTACACCCTAGTACGTACTAGCGAAGCATAATAAGAATAGCAACAAACTTCATATACTGAAATGTTGATCATCGTATGATATCGTAAACACACTGTACGTTTTAAGGCAGCATGACGAAATTCATCGGGCTTCCACCTTCCTCTTTAGGACATGCTTTGAGCATAGAACTAGACCATGTACAGAAGTGCTTTGCTGCGTTAGCAGTTTCCAAACGGTGAAACTAGGAGAGTCTTGCGTTCGGCACTCTTACCCTTTTCATGTTGGGTACAAATGATTTTATACCCTGACCTTGCTCATGTGCAAATATTTTTTGTACGCGAATAACACTTTTCTACTTCTCCTCCTCCAGATACGAAGAGCGCCTGCCTCCTCAACGAGCGCCTCCGCAAATGTAAGCAAGCCGTCAATTTAAGTCACCTCAGAATAAATGAAAATTTCTCAACAGGTCATTTTGTTGAAAAACTCTTTTTATGTACTGCTGTGCTGTTAAACATTTTGACGTTTCGTTAACTTTTACCTCGTTTCATACACCTTTTAAAATTTACTTTTTTTCTAGGGACCTTGTGTATAAATTGAGAATTTCATTATCTCCGAACTAAATGATTCCCTCCCTTCCTCTCCTCTTCCCAGTACCTTAGTAACAACTAAAAAGCTTTGCTCTGATACTTGATCTGTTCTTAAACTTTCCCATGCAGCGTTTCTACCCTTTACCATCGCTATCAAACTTTATCTTCTCCCTAAACACCTCACAATTTCAGCCCTCTTTCAAGATGCTTACGCACGTTTATCGCAATTGATTAAATTGAGTAAGAACTCGCCTCAGATTTCATTAATTAGTAACAAGCAATTTTAAAATGTCAAATGAACTAGATAATACCTTCATTTAGGTTGACAATCCTATTTTTCAATTTCTTTTCTTGGTTACTCTTCAGTCGGCAGAAATAGGCAAATCCCCTCCCAGTAACCGGCAACGCGCATAGCCGTCAAGGTATCCTAATGCCTATCGATATGAATGACTCTCCGCTGCTTACAAATTAGAAACAAAATAAAAATTTCTGGCTTCATATTTATCATGATCTTAGAAGAGGCCTATCTCAAACTTGATCGAACTTTTGCCCTGTAGTGTTATAGAAAGTTCAGCTTCAACGTAATGTGTTTTCCATTGTAAGTTTGATATCTTTCTCGTCTGTGAAGATTTTAAAAAGCAAAAATACTTACCTTGACTCCCGCCTGCTAATTACAGATGATGTAAGATAAGCTCAACCAAGGGAGGGTGGACGAAGCTCTCGTGTTCCCATTTAGGGCACACATGAGGCATACCGCGCTCCCCCAGGCCCTCGCAGGCGAAGACGTTGCGCACAAGCGTATGACTGCATTGATCCTGAGTGTCGAGCCCTTCAAGCAGCAGGGAAGGACATTGAAATACTCGAATAAAGACACGGCAGTGACCTACCACCGACTAATTCTATGCCGTCGAGTTCGACGACGACTTTTAGATTGCATTACTCAAGTATGTCAATAGAAATGACTAAGAGCTCACACTGGGAAACTTATCTTTGCTACCGTCAGAGGAACGCGATTTATTTCTTAGTTCAAAGTGTTTAGAAGATTCTATACATGATGTAGTACCTGCCTCTTCGTTAAAAGTTGAACTTGTAATAATTATTGGCTGAAATGTTTCTCCAAAAACATTAATCTGTTTACAGTTCATTATAATAATATTGTCAAAACCCTAAGTTGCTGAAATTTAGAACTTAAAATTCCCCAGATACTTGTACTTTTATTCAACGACATTTTTCACTTTACAGGGAGCTCAGCACTGGCGGCGATTTTTATTTGGTAACAAAGACAATACAGCACACAGAATTTTACTTCTCTCTCATGCGACAAAAGGCCTTTTATGGCCAAGAGATAACAATAGTCGACACTGGAAACAGAATCCTTAAATTGCCTCTTCTACACTCGCGCGAACCATTTGTAATATCTCATTCTAATGTCGACACATTCTCCCTCGACGACGTGGTGTTAGATTCGGGACACAACATCGTAAAATCTTTCTTAATCACCACCAATAACATATCTATCGAATTTCTAAAACTTCTTACTGCTTGTGCCTCAACCTTTCGTGACTCGTCACATCAAAACATAACCCCAAACCAGTGTCCAAGCTTACTGACGGTCCCGACCTCCGCAACTCCCGGCAGGCTACTCTACTGCGCGATATCTGTACGTGATCGCAAGATCAAGAGGGTGGATTTCCGCAGCGTCGCGACGTCAGCATACTTTATCGAGTCTGCTCTGTTGACGGTAATATATGTACATTAACAGACACGTTCACCCATTCTTCCTTTATTGCAAACTAAGTGTAATTTCTCAATGAATTATATGTCGAAATAATATTACCAAAAAGACCCGAACCTTTCTCCATCCTATTTATTTGAAATTATACCTACCACATAATACGCCGTGAACGCATGTTCAAACTGACGTAGCAGCAAAATCTTGAGAAACCTGCTGCTCCGACTATGTAACACCTTTCTAAACGTGATGAAATGTGTTCCCAAAGTACTTCATGTTCATCCCTTTCATTTTCAGTCCCAAGCTCTACCCTTCAACGACATCGCACTAGAAGATTCAACCGATAGAACCCTTAGGTTCTACAATGAAAATGCCACCCCGATTATCGCGGGGTGGAACAAGCGAATAGAAGACTCCGCGACAAGAACCATCCACATCACCTACGAAAATCCAAGGGTCATGCTCGCTGGGGCCCCTCCCTCTTCAGGGCTGGGGAAGGTCCAGCCCCGCGTGACCCGCAGCCACAACCGTTGGAGAGGCGGCGGAGAGCGGGGAATTTTGTAGACGACGAATTCCCTCGGTTTCGGTGAGTTACTTGGCTTTGTCGCGTACATATTTATGCATTACGCTAAAATTTTCTTCAGCTATGCCTTAACCGAAACAAAGTTCAACCTGCCAATGAAATGAAAATTCTATTCTTCACAGTGAACCCCTTCAAGATGACAATATCGTAGGACAAGAGGAGGAGGACGACGATGTGTTACCTAGGTTGGCGCCGTCACCACCTCGCCGTGAATAAGGCATAAACGACCAACTCTGGAAATTCATGCTTGTTGAATTTGGACGTACGAGTTATAATTTTTTGACTAGTCACGTAATAACTACGTGTGTAAAGACAATTGTTTTTGGTTCACTGCTGCTCTATTTTGTAGTAGTAGCTTCTTCAAGTTTGATCTAGTTTCATAAACTTTTTTCTCACCTTGCGATTTCTATGCACTTGTGCATAGGTAACGCCATAGTATATGGTGCCTTACATCTTCCTTTCTTTGGATTCGCATTTGTTGCGAATAGGGAGCCTCAAACTTACTCTTAATCTAATCCATAAAGAAGAGTTAAGATCTTCTACTCTTGATACCGAACCTAAAATCGTAAAATTTGTATGTTCATCTTAGACACTCCAATTTTTGAATTGCGTTGCGTGTCTTAATAAATTAAAGATCTTGAACGCTTTCAATTCCTCCATCCCGCAATTGCAATCTGTGAAAGAGTGTAGCTACCTCGATTACATCAGACGTATGCGTTGGTTCCAGGAAAATGGATTTCATGCGACTGGTCACGTCAAAGTTGTAAGGTTCTCAAAACGACAGAAATATTTCACGGATGATCAAAAAGTCCTTTGTTATGAAAATTTGGCCCATATACAATGGCATGCAGTTCGGTTGACCGTAATCGGTCACCAATTGAGGATTGGCAAATTCAAACTTCTAATGCGCTGAACTAAATTCACTTCCAAATACTTGCTTGAAGTGCGTTCCTTAGAAACTATCCGCTAGAAGATAGCGTTTCCTCCGACGCACGTGAGAATCCTTAACTGTTATAGTACGGAATGCAACGCAATCAAACATCGCAAAGGTCGAGAACCTAGGAATACAAAAGCGATATCTTCATAATACGTGTATGAACACCTCGCCATGAAATGTCATCACTTTTCGACACATCCCGACCGAAAACTGGACATGCTTATGCGTAAAAACTAGACAATTGCAATCACAATTCGTTGAATCGTCGTTTGCATAATTGGAACGCATCTTTACAAAGAGATACGTGTCGGCATTTTGAATACAATCTCTGCACACCAATGCATAACACACGGCGCGTACAAAGCGCGGCTATTACATTCAGAAACTAATCGCCAATGATCATCTAATGACTTCACTTCCTTTTTGATAGCCTACCAAATCACAGTGCGGTTTAGCTCTTCAAGCCGCGAAAGGGCTGGTATGAAATACTACGTTCAAATCGCGCTGGTCTCTTGTAAGAGTGATTCGTCAAACTTTATCCCTTTGCTTCCCAAAACTCTAATGGTTACAGAAAAAGTTTTCTGAGATAATTGCAGTCCTTACCCTGAACTATAGGCCAAATTGCCGTAGCATGTTATTTTTCTGTATAAGCAGGTGTAAATAAATGAATAATGCTTTACGAACGCCAAAAAAAAGAATTGAAAAATCTGAGAAAAATATGAAATCAGTTTTTGCTCAATTTTATCTGGAAACACATGCGCGTATAAAAAACTTGCTCAAGTTAAATAAAAGGATTAAATGGATTGCATAGACCATGAAGCTCACACTCAGTGGATCAATAGAAAATTGCACGTGTCAAACTTCTGGAATGTCTAAGAAAATAGTTGCTGGAATTCTATTATTTGCCCTAATTCTGTCATTTACTTCTAATTATTTCCCTACTAGTTGAATCACCCTGATATTTTGTCAATTTCCCTAAACTGGAAGCACTAGACATTTGAGAAACTGAAGTTCCCATTGGGAGGCAAAGGGTTACTAGTGAACACTAGTGACAGGGTACTAAGTGTGGGCATGTACGAATTCATAACGCTAGAGAACACAAAAAAGGATCTTCCTTCAAACACAAAAATCGGCCATCAGTGTATTGTTGTTGTCACTTACACCTCTAAATTCCGCAACCCTTAAAGTTCAGCACTCGATTGCTCTGCGCTTTACGAAAGAGGTCACCCATCCTGGCATATTCCCTAAAATCCTAATTAACCTCTTTAAAAGGATGTATTAATTTCTTTCCACGTGGAAACTTTACTGGGTAAATTGTCGTAGTGATAACATGATGGCATCTTTCCACATTCGATATTGTGGAAACTAAATTGCGGCGTGCTAGTTCATTTGTTAACCAGTAAAATTTGACGCGCGCATCAAATATTGAAGATGCCGAGTTCAAAAGTCTGAGCCGTTCCCTTAGCGATGAAATGTTATTTCACACCCTTCCCTCTGCAAATATCCAATTCATGTCCATCCTGTCTAATAAATTTACGCTTCATTGTTCTTTCAACTATCTACACTCTTTAAACAAACTCGGTATTCGCTCGTAAAGCGGAAAAAAACCTTTTCACGCACCAAATTATCATTTTCATGTATCTCCCATACCTCTGCGACTCGAGTTTAGACCTCGGTAGGTTGATCAGAACGCGGAATCTATCCCCAAGGTGTGTTCTCCCAGCAGATCCTGTACGCATAAAACACAAGTTCGAAAATAAGACTGGCGAAAATGATAAAAATTTACAGATAATCTAACATGGTAAAAACACAACACCATTACACCAAAAAACCTAGTTCTAAGCAGAACAAAAAATGTGTTATGAACTCTCAGATCGCAATTTCGCATTTTTGTCCAAAGAGTGCTAAGGCCCATAAATACGTAGTCGTATTCCCCAGAGAGAATTTTTCAGTCATTCAGTCCCTAACAACTTGAAATTTAGAAATAAGTACAACTTAGAATTTTCATCTACCAACGTCCGCAATGAAAAGCCCATACTCTACAGAGCAAATACTCTTCCTGTTTTCAAATGCTTAGTCTTTCACAGAAAGTTCACCTAAAATTTAACCTGAAATGAAAATAACTGTGCTCTTTTCATATTAAAAATTGCCTTGTTGAAAAAAAGCAATTACTTTCATAGTTTACTTCAAAGCATCCCATATTTGCTCAAAATGATTCTCATTTCCATGACGATTGTCAACTACAACTTCCATGTACACTCAACTACTTACTCTCAAAATTTTATTATTAGTAGGGTTATAATAACATCGTTAACACTATCAAGCGATCCGCAGACTCAAACGTAGTAACGAGTTACATTTCAACTACAAAGAAAATTAGAAATGCTTCATCCATATTAAGCCTAGAAATGAAGAGACAAACTATATTTTTACAGCAAACACACACATTCATAAATAATCAATTTTAATTCACACTATACTATTAAAGTAAGAAATAATTTCGTGAAAAAT
Source organism: Platorchestia sp. MABIK (assembly GCA_014220935.1). NCBI lineage: Eukaryota > Metazoa > Arthropoda > Malacostraca > Amphipoda > Talitridae > Platorchestia > Platorchestia sp. MABIK. The sequence continues at coordinate 19,006 of JACJUY010008930.1, read as the reverse complement.
GAACTGTACGTTTAAATTGAATAACCTGAGATGGGTATGTCTCATGGAAATCTTAGTTTCATCAAGAATAAACCCACAAAAAACGGAATAAAGTTCATTTTTCTAAAAAAGGGGCATTCAGACTTGCGCTAGTTTCGACACTTCATTATCAATGAATGCTCTGAAAATAAGATGAACAATATGTGAAAATTTACATTTCAATAACTGCTACATTTTTACAGCCTATATAATGTTCAATTGACAGGCACTTTGATCACAATTAAGAACGGGTTTCTGCTTAAAAATGTACAATGATTCTAAAATCTGGAGATCGCTACTACACGTCGAATCTAAAATTGAAAACTCATCTACAGAGAAAATTTGGTTGGTGTTTTCACAGGGAAGTCGAGGCGCAGACTAAGATGGAGTTGCTAGCGGTCTATATTAGTTCTAAATGAATTGCCCAGATGTTGGTAAAATCTAATTTTAGACTGTTTCAGAGTGCTCCCTATGTAGGAACTCTGGCAAGTTCCACACTGATATTTATATATAATACTAGAGAGCAACTCTTTCGGCAGTCTGTCTTTATACTGGAAAAATGTTTTTATTTGGAACCTGTTGCGAAAAACAAACTTAAAATCAAGTTGGGAAGAAAATTTCCTCAAATTCTTAGCTAAACATTGTTTTAGTTCATCAGAAGTTGGCCCAATATGCGGAAGAGATACATATAAAGCACATTTGGAAACTGTAGCTACCGTGACCTTTGCCATATCGAACATTTTGTTTAGAAATGTTTTAAGAGTATAGTCAAAAAGATATCGAAGGTATCCATTAGTAGAAAAGAATGTCCTCAAATAACTTAGTTCGTCGCAAAGCTTATGATAGTTTGATAACAAGTGAAAGGCTATGTGAAGAAGTGTTCTCAAACTATTCAGTTTAAAAATGGAAGGAGTAAAACTGAAGAAACTAGTTCCTAGACCAGTGAATGTCGGTTTCCGATAAATGCCTAGTTGAAGATGATTGTCAAAGCGTTGAACCCTAACGTCTAAAAAAGGTAAAACTTTATCATTTTCTATATCCATGGTGAACTTGATTTTTGGGTGCTGACTATTTAAATGATCTAAAAACAGATTGGCATGAGTCACATCATTAAAAATAACAAAAGTATAGTCCAAAAATCGTTTATAAAAAACAGGTTTGAAAAAATCTGGACAAGAAGACAGGAATTAATTTTCCATATTGCACATAAATATATTCGCCAAAGTAGGGGCTTAGAGGGTTACCCAATGGCAGGCTACCTTTCTGTTTGTATAAAATGTTATTGAAATAAAAACACGTTTCGGTGACAGCCAGCTTCAACAAATTCATTTATGACTTTCTGCTCAAACCATGATGGTGTTCATTACCAGAAAACAAGCCATTACATACCAGATCATAAGTTTCCAGGACCGGTACATTAGTATATAATGACGTGACATCATAACTGACCATAACATAGTTAGGCTTAATCGACAATGCAGTCATTCTTTCATAAAAATTGTACGAGTTCTTTAAAGTGTTCAGATTGGAGGCAAGTTCATCAATTAGCGGAATAATGAATTTAGCTAACTTACGAATTTCGTCGCTATTACTCCAATGTCTAAGGGATATTAACCTTTTTACTACTACTAATATCATTTAATGAGCTGAAAAGAGGTGAAACTAGGATGAGGTCTCTAAATCACCATTTCGCACTTCACCACCGTTGCCATGACTGCGGAAATCACAGATAACTACAGCAAGGTTCTCGAAATTGTCGACCTTTTCGTACTAACAGTTGAAAAAAATATGGTGAAAGACACATCATAAAGTATTTCAATGTTACATTCAATCTTAGCCACTGAAGTGTTAAGTCATAAACATAAAAAAATTTCCAGTTAGAAAACGTTAATGGTTAATTATCATTTGGACTCCATACATCACTTTAATCATTCGCATTTGTAACCACCCTAGCATCATTTAAACTTTAGATTTACTAAACGTTAAATAAACTACCATACAATAACTATAACTCCTTTCCTACTCATGAAAGAATTTGAGGAGTAGTACAAAGATTACCATCGCTTCAACATTGGACTAATCACGATGAAATTCATTTCCAGAACTAGTAGCTCACTATCACTTGACATAGCACGGTTAATGTCAGACTCCAATGAACAGTAGAACAATGAAGTTGATCTCCTGAAAAAGGAGGCTGGTCTGCCAGGATTTGTAGAAGTTGGTTGTATGGAGGGACCTCTTGTACAGCTTGAAGCGCAGGAATTTAGGCATGATGTTGTAAATCTTGCATTCCCAAAGAAAATTGTAGTCCAACTTGGATTTCTCCAATTTACGAGATGCATTGAAAAATTTGTGTTAAAGACGATAAGCTTCTTCGCCATAGTTATTTCGAATGTACAAAGGGAAATCTTTTTTGCGAAGCAAATTTACAATGAATGAAATAGAGAAGAAGTACTTTGAAAACATTTACTCTGAACGTTTCGAGCCTAGGCTCATTCTCAACAAAAGTCTGCAATTAAAATGATAAACAAGTCTAGTATCAGACAACAATTCTAGTAATTCTAATTCTAGTATCAGACAACATTGTAGCAATGATTCCTGTGAACAGATTATTGATATTAGCAAATTTGAATTATTAGATACATGTACCGCCAACTTAGACCCACGTATTTTAGAGTCGTTATTCATTCATAAACTCAAACCATCTCTCAACGAAATGCAGAGTGCATACCCTCTGAAAATAGTCAACCGATAAATTACCATTGTACTTTTTGTTTGTTTGTTTATTTGTTTGTTTTTCGTGCTTATATTCTGTGCTTCTGTAATTTTGGGTGTACTGACTTGTTTATCATTCTAATTGCAGACTTTTGTTGAGAATGAGCCTAGGCTCGAAACGTTCAGAGTAAATGTTTTTAAAGTACTTCTTCTCTATTTCATTCATTGTAAATTTGCTTCGCAAAAAAGATTTTCCTTTGTACATTCGAAATAACTATGGCGAAGAAGCTTATCGTCTTTACCACAAATTTCTCAATGCATCTCGTAAATTGGAGAAATCCAAGTTGGACTACAATTTTCTTTGTGAATGCAAGATTTACAACATGCCTAAATTCCTGCGCTTCAAGCTGTACAAGAGGTCCCTCCATACAACCAACTTCTACAAATCCTGGCAGACCAGCCTTTTTTTTCGGGAGATCAACTTCAAGAAGAAGACCATGGCAAAGTTAACCACCGATCTGTAGAACAATGATGAACTTAAAAATTAATTCCCAATTTTACAATGCATTCGACATTTATGCAGTCAAGGTGCGATTTCATCCAGCAACGCAATTTACCATGAGGTCTCTATATCACCATTTCACACTTCAGCACCGTTTCCATAATCCATATTCACTGTTAAGTTCATAAAACATGGTGAAAGACGCATTATCTTACAGCAGTTTTTCAATGAGATATCACAAACGAGCAGAATGTTCTCATGGCTCGCACTCATACCGCACAAGCCTATCATTTTGACTCCGCAAGACAAATACCACAAGACCACGCAGCTCCGGGCGCTCTCAGCTGGCACTGCTCAGCCGTCACGGGGTCACGACACTCATCGCAGAGCGGCTGGTCCAACGACGGGCACCACCAACAAGACGCACTTCCATCGCGCAGGCGAATGAGTTGAATTCCTCCTCTCGGTAGCTACAGCACGACGTTTTCAACACCATGCCTGAAATCATCAATACCACTATATTATACAGAAATGAATAATAAATATCCTACAAAAGCCCCTCAAACGTGCATATGCTCTACACTGTTTACCATTCTATTTTCCACATGAACAATAGCAACAACAGAAACTTTGCAACGAAACGACACACCGTCGTTACATTTCAACTCAAAAACCCCCAAGAAAATAATCGCTTGCTAGTATGATAATTAAACACACACTCGTGCCACAACTATTTACACCTAAACCTCCACTTCTGCATACACATTTTTACTTCATTGACACTACATTTGCATTCCATGAACACTCCGATTTTTTCCATTTCCTAAATTTGCATTTCTTCATTTCATGACCCACTTTGGAACAAGCCAAGTGCAATTTTAGTAAAGATAAACATCTGCAAACGCCCATTCACTAATTTACATACACTCTTCCCTGAAAAAACCGTGCATTCCCGTTCCCTACATCCTAACCAAAAAATATCTACTACGACCACCAAATATTTACAAGAATTCATTTGCTACTAAAAACATAACTACTGTTCCCACATTATCAGTTCAGGAGACAAGGGAACATTCTAACTGTTACATCACTCTCGCATAAATACTTTTGATGTCCTTTCAACGTTTAGTTATTTGAGTAAAATCACCATGACACATACTATATCACACTGTACATGAGTGCTCTGTAATTGAAAGCACATATTTCACCGACGTACAAAAAAACGCTTATTAAAACAATTTCCAGGAGCGACAAAAAATATCAGAACTGCTTCGTTCTCGATATTAGATTACTAGTTTGTTTAAGCCTCCCTATCCGCAACAAATGCGATCCAAAAAGAGGAAGAAGAAAGGCACCATTTAGTATTGAGTTCAGGTAACGCAGAATTTATGCAGAAACAGCATAGAAACAGTGAGTTGAGAAAGAAGTTCGTGAAACAAGGTCAAAGTTGGAGAAGAAAGTAGTACGTACTGAAAAACACGACACCTGTGAACCGAAAACTAAATGGTTCTCAACATAACAGATAACATTTCATTTCAACAAAAAGACGCCTACCTAACTTTGACGTCGGGGTCTTGCATTTTCCCCCTGAAAGGGCTAATTCCCATAAACACAATAGTTGTATCCCCCTGAGTGAATACATTTTCGACATATGATGACCTGAAATAATTTAAGATTCCTGTTGGAATAGCCAAAACCACGCACCGACAGCCTGCGCAAGAAGTTAGATTTTATCCGTTGGCTGCATGGTAAACCTATTCCTACGGGAGTATAAAATAACATCAAGTCATTATTTCTCGAAAACGAAGCGGTTTTGAGATTTTTGTCACTCGAGAAGAACATTTTACTTGACGTAATTCTGAGTGTGGTTAAAATAAGTGCATCGAATCACACAACACCCTGTATATTACAAATTCAAGTCAACTTCCAAAAATAGCTATAATTCCCTTAAATTTCACCATACTTTCTGCGTTCATTTCCGAAGAAATCAACTAAAAAGTTGAAAAATGATTCAATATTACTGAGCACTGAAGGCAGCATTTAGAATGAAGATATGTGAATGTTAAATCTATACACAAGGTGCACAGAAACAGTAACTTGAGATAGAAGTTCATGAAAGAAAATAACAATTGAATAGAAGATAACTAATGCTAAAAAACATGTAAGCAATGAACCGCAAAAAAACATAGTTCTAAACAAAGCAAAAAAAAATTATCTTTCATCAAAATAAGGCCTACCCAACCTGTAACTCGGTACCTCACTTAATCCCCTTGGGAGCGGAAATTCCCATAGATACAATAATTGTACCCCAAGAATGGAGTTCATAACAATAAACCTGAGAGCAAAAATCACTTTACCAAGCCTGCCAACAAAACTTCAATCAATGCACATGGCATGGTCTCGCACAACGCTCCCACGCACAAAACAAATAGTAAAGAACAAACAGAAAAACAATAAAACGAAAACTTTTAGACCACTTCCCGTGCAAAAACATTTGAAGTTAGAAGAAGTCGAGAACGAATAGCACAAATTTGGAGTAGTAGTAGTAACTTGGGTTTGCTAGCTCTTCAGTTATCTAAGTATATAGCATCGAAGGTGCACATTTTCTAACTGTAATGAATTCAAGATGTTCCTTGAAGCCGACATAACTACACTAAAAGTGTCCAAAGGAAATTGAAAAGGAATTAGAGAAGCAACGTCACAAATGCACATGTAGTGTTTCCGCACATTATTCCGTGCACATAAAAAACAATCGCTAACAAAGCAAGTGTCTATAACAAAATAACAGAAAGAAGCTTGTTAATGCTCATAAATTAAGTCACAATCCCCACAATAAAAGTATTCTTTTTAGAGAAGACAAATTAAACCCTATGCTAAAGAAAGATATATCGCGCTCTCAGCTCGAGACCTCACATCAAACCCTGACAATTCCGATTCCCTAACAATAATTTGCATTCCCCCCTCTCCGACGACACTAACAAACTTCACATCCATCCACAGAAGGTATTCTCCAACAAACTGATCTAGGCATAGAAATACCACATTGAAAAAAAGGTAAAATACCCTTCAGAAAACAAACACCAGATTAAATTAATGCCACTTGAAGCCTTCCTAACTGCAACAAAACGTTTCAAACGCAGAAAAAATAAAGCACCATTGAGAATAAACATGGAAAAACACAGAATCTATGTACAAGGTGCACACACACGTCATGTTAATAAAGAAGTTTAGAATACAAGGTATGAGTTCAGGATAAAATAATAAGTGCACAAGAAAGCAGCGGTAAACCAAAGAAAAGTGCTCCGTAACAGAACCAAAACGTTTTATATATCAACACAAAAAGAAGCTACCTAACCTTCAGATTGGGACCTCACACATTCACCCAGGGAGAACAAACTCCGCAAATATTTAGAAAACAACTGTACTACGTAAATCAAAACGTTCGCCACAAATCACAAGTTTGCTAGCTTTATGATTTTTTGCATGCATTTCAAACGGTTTGTAAAACACTTCAAAATTTGCTCATGGAACAATCCATAAGAAATCAATTTCGAAATCACCTTACCTCCCATTAACCCAAATCCCTTCATAAGTGACAGCGGAGCCTTCACCCTCAGACGACGTCCCCCCCCCTACAAACGCACACGGAAACAAATAAAACTGCCCAACAAATACACAACTTTATATTTTATGCATTTTTACCCTACGAAATGATCAATAATAACCCCATTACTGTGTGAGATTAGACTATATGTTACTTTAAACCTCCAGAACAGTAAAGAAAAACGGTTTCGAACATAGAAAGAGGAGAAGACCATTTACCATGCAGAGAAAGGTACGCGCAATCTATGCGGAGGGAGTTTAGTAGCCATGAATTGAGAACATAATTACGAAATACGAGAGAAGTTGAAGAATAGATTAGCAGTAGGTGCCGACGAACAGGACAGCAGCAAAATGAAAAGAAGTGGTTCTTAACATTACAAAAACATTCCATTTCAACTAGAACAAGGCCTACGTAACTCTCAGCTTGGGCCCTCACACATTTTCTCCCTGGGAGTGCTAATTCTCATAAATACAATAGTGACATCCCCTGAAACGGCATTAATTTGATTTACTACAAAAATCAAGGACATGAATCAATTCAAGCGCATCGAACGAGAGGCCTACACCTTATCTCACACACCATCCCCTCAAACAATAAGCCCATAGGTACAATAATTGTATCTACCTTCTGTGTGGCTCCGAAATCAACATAATTTACGTGAACCAAAAATTTGTAAGATATTCAATCAAACGATTGTGAAACTCTCATAAAATTTTACACTAAATTTGTGTACCCAATAACATTCCAATGTCGCTCCTCCATTTCATCCTAACTATGAAACATCATAAAACTACTTGATTGCAACTCAAAATTTTCAACCCCGATTTGACGGAAATGAACAAGTCTATTTATTGTAACTTCTCGATGTCTGCATGCATAAATAAAAACACAATAAACATTCAAACAACATTGTCTTGCTCAGGAAAAAAAACACATGCAATATTAAACAAATGAAATCACCATACCTAACAAAGCACACAAACTAGTCGGTAGAATCTTAATCCTCCATCTTCGCCCGTGATTTGTAGAAGTAGCAGCTTCCATCAACAGTGGCAAACCAGCAGAACAGCAGCCAAAACGGCGGTAGAAACGACAACAAGCGGCAGTAGAAAATAAGCCTACACAAACATAACTGTACTGGAAATTAAGCAATGCTTACAATGTTTTACGCCCCAATGACCACGCAAATAAATTGTTCCCAAGAAAAGTGGGCAGAAAGAAAGCGACTCAACATTCAAAATTTGAAAAACACATAGTCAATGCTAAAGTAACGTTCTCACACCCTGCCCGTGGAAACGATACAATTTAAGATTGAAGTGTTTGAAACAAAATTAAAGTCAAATAACGTGAATGAACTTATTCCATTTTAATTAAAGAGGCCAACCTTATTTCCAAGTCGGGAACTCATACGTCGCTTCTAGAAGAACAAATTCCCATCAATTACATAGCAGTAGCCAACGGAAATCACTCTTTGAAAACAACCTCATTCGTCTAAACATTACACAAACAATAACGTTATTCCTGACGATACGGTTATTCGTTCAATTGTGTCCAACATTATTGGACACAATTGCATCAGCTTGGATTTTTGTTGAAGAAACGTACACTAAGCCTTTCAAGTCTTCATGATAAACAATGAAAATATGAAAAACCCAACTTGACCCTTTAACGTCTGCATTTTTATACTTATATTACAGTTATCACAACCACCGTCACTAGACTGGCGCCGGCATCAGGTAATCACTGATATCAGGATGAGGAAGGAACTGCCACTCGGCCGTGAACTCCAAAGAACACATTAGGGAACTAATTTAACGAGAAATACAATGTATTGAGGCTATTTTCGAAAGAGGACCGTAGAGTCCACTTGGGCGTTAAAGGGTTAAGCGACTCTAAACTTGCGAAACCCTAAATGAAGACATGTGCAATGACAAAATTGCATAAAAACGCTCAATAAACAAAGAATAGACATTTGACGAACACTGACACAGAACGACACACGCGCGTTTGAAGTGATCAACTTGGAAGTAACTACAACACCAAACAAAATCCAACTCACCTACGAAAAACAAATGAAATACGACGAGCCCATCCACCATCAACAATTGTCCTGCACATGAAAACTTCCCTTCAGAAATGCAAAATGAAATGTTGTCATAATTATTACATAAGACATTGGATTATGTGCTATTTCAAGCCTCCCCCAACTGCGACGAAGACGTTAAAAAAAGAGGAAAAAGAAAGGCACCATTTAGTACAGACTTGTGAGAAGGCGGAATCTATGCACAAGGTGCAGAAGAACACAAAGTTGAGAAATAAATTCATTTCACAAAATAAAGATTTAAGAGGAAAGTAGTACGTGCTGAAAAAACAGGACACCAAGAAACCGAAAATATATGGTCCTTAACGAAGCATAACCATTCCATTGCAGCTAAATTTAGAGCCTACCTAACTCTCAGCTCGGACCTTCACACACTTTCCCCCCGGGAGTGCTAAATTCCATAGATACACTAGTTGTATTCCCCTGAAAGGGCTTAACAGAACTATGAAGCCAGTCTAAAAAAGGTCACATATTCATACCCTTTGACATAATATGCGTACCAGTGCAAAATTCATGACGTAAATCATGTCAAACATCAGCACCTCAAAATCATCCACAACACAAGATGGGCCATGGACAAAAAAATACTTACACGATCCATTGAAACTTCTTTCGAATATTCCTGAAGATTCCTTTCATTGTCTTCATCTTCGTCCCCGACATGGGTGTTTTTCCTTTCGAAGAGGGGAATTCATCTGCCCTAGCCGTCCCTTCTTCTCCAAGCTCATCTGCCACTGAAGAACGCTTACGGAGTCCCATACGGGTGTCTCGAAGAGTCCGCTTGTGTGGAGGAGATTTGATGAAGGCTCCACTCGATCCAGCCAAAGCGCCGGTCGACAGCCTGGCTCTTAATTCTTCATGAGAGAACTCTTGATGGGGAATCGCTTTCCTTATGTCAAGCGACTTTTTCACGGCCGTGATGAGCTCTTCTTCCTCTGTCGTGCTCAAGCTACCATCCGTGAAATGTTGCCTACCACAATCTCCGTCCGAAGAACAAGTGTCCTCTACTGCAAGCCCCTCAGCCAACAAAGGCACGAACTAGTGCAGGCTCCGCCTCACCTCCAACAACGTCTCCAGCAATAGGAGAAAACGCGTCGGCGCCATGCACCGAATGACTTTCAATTTCAGAAACGACAACACCACGAGTTTCCCGTGAAGCTATCTAAAAGTTATTCGCCACATTTGGTGGAGCACGAAGAGGACCTAAGATCAGTGGTCGTGGAGTTGCATTAACTTGAACGCTTGAGGCTCGAGGAGCGGCAGCTGTTACCATTGGCTGAACAACGACATTAGCAACCTGAGAAACTCGGTCATGGCGGCAGGTCGTTGCTGGGACACTCGCCACATCAGACGAACTCAGCACAAAATCAGCATGAGCCTCAGATGGAGCCAAAGCATCAGCGACGTGAGAAACTTCATCGTATCGACGAACAAAATGGCCACACTGTTTCAAGACCAGAGTGGACTGACCCCTGCTAACCCACCGCTCGTGTTCCTTAAACGAGGTGTGCTAAGCGTGTCCTGGTTGTCGGCACACTAGTACCCACTCGAGCGTACATGCCGGCCTGGAAGGTTTCCCTCTCGTGTTTGTTGATTTCATCTTTACCCGAACCACTGAAGCCACACACGTACGCCAAACACACCCAGGGAATTCCGGCACGCAAATTGGGTTGACAAATAGAGCTGTTGATGAAATGCAAATGCCTTTCTGATGGAGCTACAGTTGCCGAACTTTAAGAGCTTTGGTAACTTCATACTCACGAAAATGTACACAAAGCCCGCATCCAAAGATGGAACTTCGCACGCAATCGGATCTGAGAACGGCATGTCACTTGGAATAGCTCGGGGAGGCTCACGCAGTAAATCAAACTGCGTAAGCAATTGTTCTATGTGGGCAGCCCGAGAATCGTTCACCCTCAATAGCTGACCCACAGCCGCCAACGTGTCCGCCTTGGAGCCTACGAATGTTGTGGCTCTTAGTTTTTCGACACGTGATAACACCGTGAGCAGCTGCTCTCTCTGCCACAGCGAATACTTCTTGTCGTTTGCACTGATTTGGGTCGCCAAACGAGGCACAATATCACCGAGTACCTTGTGTATTGTGGAGCACACATAATGGCGTAGTGGCCATTGCAAACGCTTGGCCTTTGTCATACCATCCCCAACGACAACGGGGTTAGTACAGTGTCTGCTGAAAGAAACGCGCTGCCACGCATCTGATATGTTTACGACGTCGAGCACACGCTGGCCTGGTGGCAATAGTTGAGCTTCAACACGCTGCTTATTTGGCGGCACATCACTGTTCGGCAATGTAGTTATCACGACTAACTGTCCCTGCATAAACCTGGGCATGTTTCTCGTAGCAATAACGTTGTTGAAGGTCACACGCATTACAGCACCAGGAAAGAGCATGACTTCGCTGATCTTGGCCAACTGATAATCGAGCTGCCTCGACACGCGCGAATCAGCAGCACGCCAATTGTTGCCAACACCTTCCACCGTGTCCGTTGACGCGTACCTTTTCAACTCGAGTCCTGGGACGTTCACTTTCATTTGCAGAAATCGCTGGACCGCCTCGCGCTCTGCTGTTCGTTTGCTTTCAACTCTGAGGACACCATCAGCAACATCGTCCCACGAGCTAACAAACTGCTGTTCTTTTATAACATTTGACAACACACTGCACCTCTTCTTCGCTGAGCACACACTTTCACATCAAAGTAATGATAAGCTGCAGCTGAAAGTCGCGGCTACTGCTAACGAAGTGGCATAGATTGATTACGCTGAATACTGTTAACATTTGCGCAGACAGCCAAATGCCACCACCATCGACGGGAGGAACTGGCGTGGATAGCCAGATGCGATCATGAGAACGCCCCCGAAGGGCACTGGAATGTCACGAACTCTTAGAAGCACAATATCCATCACGACAAGGAGGTTCAGTGACAGCAAACCAATTTCCTCGAACATCATGACGTTCAAGCGCTTTAGAAACGCCTTTGGCACTGGAGTGTGAGCAAGCTTCAACATGCACTTGTCGGCCGTGAAATTCGGCGTCTCCAACACACACTGTGTCACGGGGATGCAGAAGACCAGATGCACATGCTCACCGCCCATAGTACGAGCTCGCTCAGAAGTTTCGGCAACAACCGATGTCTTCAGGCCCTTGGACAAGGCATACGCACACCTCGTCATCAAGACATGCGTCTTGCCAGCGACAGGAGGCCCCAACAGTAGAGGGAAGAGTACAAACGTTGCGTTTGGAATGACAAAAAGAGTCTACCGCAGCTCGCACATGATTGAGTGCGTTCGCTTGCTCCTGGAATGATTCTTGTGCATTGTCTGATTCGGCACGCGCGTCAGCTGAGGGTCGTAAGGAACTAGACTTCCGGCGCGCAAATCGTTGATGTTGGGCAGAGCAGGCAAATCTTTGTTGAGAAGAAGAGCGTTCACCACGTTGTTCCTGAAACTGGTCTCCGCAGAGACCAACTTTTCTTGCGCCTGTTCCTTGATGCTACGATACGTGGCGAGTGGATAGACTCGAACGTAATTTCTGTTAAATAAATTTTTATAGTCGAATAAATTTCAAAGCTACTCGTTTTTTTCATTTCACTGTACTCAGCGTAGAACTATGTTTTCATTCATACCAATAATAAAATGCTTTTATTGAAGAGTGAAGCTACAGAGGAATGCATCTAATTAAGCTTTAACCAATAAACTGTGTTATTGGTTTAAATGAAACACAAATTAGTTAGCTCTTTATTGAAAATAAATAAACAAAAATGATGAAACCAGGGAAGTAGACACAACACTGTGGTAATGGCTAGTTGCACATTAAAATTTTTGAGCTCCCGTGGAACTAAAACAGGTTAGGTCACGCTGGTAGAAAAAATTTTCAACAATTTTATAACATCAAGTGGCAAAGCAAGATGATTCTATCTAAAATATTTCAGTACATAAATCTTCATTTAATTACTCGTCGTACATTATATTAAGAGAGTTATAGGAAACCCAAGCAAAATAATAATGCAGGGTAATAGGGAATACAATAATTACCCAACCGCATGCTACCTACACGGATTAAATAATTTATAGTTCCTAAGCAAAATTCTTGCAAATACTAACATTTGAAGTAAGCCTAGTGAAAACAGAAAATTCGTACGCAGACTAACTTTCACATTAGAGTAATGCTAAATCCGGTATATCAAACACAGTAATTCTTCCTCAATTTTGAAAATACTGCTAACAAACTATTAGGCAGAAGCTACGAAATTTTTATTAAAAGTTTGTGTACAGTAAATTGAGTGAAGGATAAATAGAAGTGTCGGAGCATTTGTGTTTATATTGATAACGAGTAATAACGATTAATGTACATTGCTTAAAAAGATGGCGAATCACATATCATTCAATGAAAAAT
>JACJUY010008929.1:8477-29782 GCA_014220935.1 Platorchestia sp. MABIK | reverse complement strand
TCGTTTTCAGACGTCAGCTGTCAAGCCGGCCCGCCACCCCAGGTGCTCTAACTTCGCGCCGCCTACCCTCAAGCGTTTAATGCATTTTTAACTAGAGTATATATTCGTGCTATTAAATCTATTTATTCGTGGTTGTCTAATGAAATCATTTAAATTACTTTTTTTCTGTATCCTCTTAATTTGACTAAAGTATTACAGAAAACTATTACGGAAAGATTACTCAAAGAGAGAATTTTTCTGTATGGCGCTGTAGACAGGATACCGAGGCGGCAGTGCGCTGGTGTGGAGCTTCCTGGCTTGGCGGCTGGTGGACGTGGCTGTGCGGAATTTTTGTGTGAGTAAAACTTTATTACTATGTCAACTTGTGATTTTGTCGTGAAGTCCCGTGGGTTTGTTAGAACTCAAATTACGAAATTGTGTGATAAAATTTCCAGAGATTATTCTGTGTTAACGGAGACGGAGAAGCAAACTCACATCTTGAAACTTAACCGTTTGGAGTCGGAGGTGACCAACTTTGACTCTCAGGTGGCTTCCCTGCTGTGGGAGTCCGGCGTCAAGGATGCGAAATTTGATGATGAATTACAGTCCTGCGAATCTTACAAAGATAAAATCTTAGAATCTAAAAGCTTATTGAGCGTTGCTTTAATTGCTGGTGATGGAGGTGTTGCTTCTCAGCCTCCGACTGTTAGCAGACTTAAATTACCTGAAGTGCCCTTGCCTAGTTATGCACATGCACCAAATGAAAGTTTGCAACATTTTCTCAGGGGTCTTGAGAGCATTCTCAACAAGTATTCGTTGACTAGTCATGAAAAATACATTTTCTTAAAGAGTCAATTGAAAGGCGAACCATTGTCTCTGGTGAATTCTTTGGGCGTCTCTGAACAGTCCTATGAAAACGCTAAGGATTTGTTGACTAGAGCATTTGCCTCCGAAACTGTCCAAAAATTTGATGTGATTAAGCGTCTCGCTAGGTTGAGGTTGTCGGTAGGTGGTAACCCTTATGAGTTCGTCAGTGTAATGAGGGTAATTTTGGACGCTTTTGCTGTGCTTCAGATAGATGTAGAGGCCATGCAGCAGTATTTTGTATGGAATGCCATGACTATTAGTTTGCAGACTCATCTTATTAATATATGTAACAATAATAAACCTAATCTTAAGGAAATTCAAGACAACATTTTTGAAGCTATTGACAGATGTAAAGAAATTGAAGCTGATGTTGGTGGTGCGAAAAGTAGAAGTGTTGACCCTAAAAAATTGCCACAGTCTGCAGAACCTGACCTATCGTCTTTTGCGGCTAATGTTCAGTATAAGCCCATAATAGAGCCAAAGAGCAGTGTCGTGAAGTTCTGTAGTTTGTGCAGTGAACGAGGCCGCCCTAAAGTTACGTCGCACCTTACTAGAGAATGCAAAAAGTTTGAATCTCCTGAAGCCAAGGTTGCTCGTCTTAAATCTCTGAATTGTTGTACACGTTGCGGGTTTGCTAATCATTCCACGGCGCAATGTTCATTTAAATTTAGCAGGCCCTGTTTCAAGTGTCAACGTAAACATATGGCGTTCTTGTGCACCAGTGAAAGTTCAAATCATGGTCAAGTTAGTTTTAAGCAAAAAGCCGGGGATCATGCTAATGCAAATTTATTCACGGGTACGGTGTGGACTAGCGCTGTGGAGGTTGGCGAATATTCCTTAATACCTACTTTTACCACGAAAATTCATAACTTACAGATACGGGCTATGAAAGATTTAGGCTGTCAGCCTAATTTTATCCTATCAACAGTAGCGAAAGAGCTGAATTTGAATGTTGTGCGTTCAAAAATTCCAATAACCGTCAGCGGTTTCAATGATTCACGTGAGTTTGTTACCGACATTGTGGAAGTTCCTTTCGAGACGAGTAAAACCCTACGAAAAATAGAAGCCGTGTGTGTCCCTGAAATTAGGCTCAATGTGAGGTTGCCGGGTCTGTCTGTCGTAGCTGCGGAATTTGAGGAGAAAGGCTACAAATTAGCGGACTCTTTATTAACTAGTTCAGCCACATTAACAGGCTTGCAGTTCGTGCTGGGCACAAATGATTCTGATATTTTAATTGAAAGACAAATTAAATTCGGTGACCCCATTCCCTCGGTGTTTGCTGATACTGAAGCAGGAGTGCTCCTCTTTGGTAATCTGGCGAGGCTCCGTGAGAACATGAACTTGCTTCCGCTTTCGGTGTCTTGACAGACGGCAGATCTCCCAAAGATAGCCAGATCGGTAGAATCTAGTACATGTAATGGTTGTGTGAATTTCTCGGCATTTGTTGTCTTAAATGATGCGGGGGAAATTTTGGAAAAAGACTTGCAATTAGCCACAACCGAAGTGTTGGATTCTTGCTATCAGCGAGTAGTAGACCGTGATGAGTACAGTGACCCGGAAGCTCACAGAGAAAATGATGAAGTGGTTAATTTTGTGCTACATGGTAGCAATAGAGATGTTGATGGTAGAATTATCATGCCCTTACCTTGGAGGGGCGAGTTTTCTCATTTATTAGCAAGTAATTTTAACCTAGCAAAATGTATTCGTAGCTCTAATCTGCGGAAGCTACATAGAGATCCGGAGAAGTTGATGATGGTTGATAATGTCTTCAAAGAGCAAGAAGAGTCCGGAGTAATTGAGCGTGTCCCTGACTTCCGTGTATTTTGTGAGGCTAACAAACATAGCTTCTTGGCACACTTGCCCATTTTTAAAATGGAAAGAGCTACAACAAAATGCAGAGTTGTATTTTTATCTAATATTTGTGAAAAAAATGGCGCCATGAATCATAATCAAGTCCTAAGTCCGGGACCGTGTCTAAATCATAAGATTTCCACTGCCTTGTTGCTGACTAGGTTTGGCGAAAAGCTTTTAAACTTTGATTTGCGTAAGGCCTTCTTGCAGATTTCCTTGAATAATCTAGACTCAAATAGGCTATTGTTCCTGTGGTTTCGAAACGTTGCCAAGGGGGACTTTTCCCTTATAGCCTACCGAAATTTGAGACTGCCCTTTGGTCTAAGGTCTAGTCCGGCGTTACTTATGTTAGCATTGTACAAAATTTTGGTCCTTGATGATGATGGAATTTCTGACAAGCTGCAGGACTTGAAAAATAGATTTTATTCATTGATGTATATGGATAATGGTGCTTATGCTGGAACAGACGAAGAAGTCCAGTATGCGTTTTCTAGTCTGAACCAAATTTTTAATCCCTACAAATTTGAAGTGCAACAGGTGGAGACAAATTGCGAGATGGTGCAGAGGCTCCTGGCTCGTCCCAACGACGAACCGAAAGCGGTTACGAAGGTGCTCTAACTTCGCGCCGCCTACCCTCAAGCTTTTAATACAATTTTTACTAGAGTATATATTCGTGCTATTAAATCTATTTATTCGTGATTTTCTAATGAAATCATTTAAACTACTTTTTCTGTATCCTCTTAATTTGACTAGAGTATTACAGAAAACTATTACTGAAAAATTACTTAAAGAGAGAATTTTTCTAAAATTAGATATCTCACTACTTTGGTCTCCTACGAATTGTGCATTGCTTCATAAAACTCATTTTTAATGCGATTAAAAACACCCATGTATTCAAATCTTTTGTTCGTTGATAGCGGTCACCCTCGAGAAAATTGGGTTAGTGTAAATTCAATGTGTTTTAATTTAACCTGAAAAAATTCAGACTCGATTTCCTGTTCTGTTGTATTGGACATGAAATATATATATTATTTTCATTAATGATCTTTCCGAACATTACTGAAAAAATGTGTTGCAAGTGTGCTTCAGACATTGGGAAGAGTTGCCGATGTTTCACGACAATTTCTGAAAACAAAAGGAGTACTCTTCCCACAGAGGATTCAATGCTTATACAAATTGTTAACCTGTTTTCGTAACATTTCACGATTTTTAGCTTTGATGTGTGAATGCGAATGAAAAGTGAATGCTTTTCAGTACCAAACGTTTGCGACGATATCGTTATTTTTTGAAAACGGTATCCTTGAAAACGATTTGTACTGAAACGCATTCACTTTTTGATCGCGATCGATTTCTCACGATAGTCGATGCATGACAGCATAGAATAGATGCAATTTCGCTACAGGCCGGTAATACTTTCTTCGTTGATCGGGAAAGATTATGTACATTCCGGCATCGATTTCTACCAACTGTGATCACCGATCGTTGATAGAGCTCGGTTTACTGCCGGCTCGTCGATGCTGATCGATAGTGAATCGACGAAGGAATCACTGCCAATTAGATTTTTATGGCGGACACTCCTTACGCCGATTCAGCAACGAAACGTCCGCCTTATTCGTTACAGATCGATGTTGTCGTCAATGATTTCTGATTGGGTTCTTCCCCAAGTACTCCTTGACACTGCCAAGTAAATTACTCAATTATTGAACGCACTCAAAGTTTTGTTTCTACCGGTCAAATATCCAGTGAATGTCACATTATTACAATTATTTTATATTTTCAATGACACTAGAAAGCATTGTTGTTTTGAACGTTTTGCATCGATTTTATTATTTATAAAAGATTCGAAAATTTCAGTGATTATTGTTAGAACTCAGTGAATGTCTTAGCGAGATGCATTATGCGTAAAATTTCGAATGCAATGCACTCGTACATGCGACTCGAGACATCTCCAATAATCTCCATTTCTCTGAATGCATCATGATGATAGGAATTACACAAGAATAACAAGATAGGAATGCATACAAGAATTCTCGGGTAAAGTTTTGTAACGTCAAAGAAAATAAAATTCTTGACGATGTTCGGCGACGAGTTATATTGCGGTTGTTGAAAGTACATAGGTCTACGCTTATGAAAGCATCAACGTGGCTATTCGTCTGCTGCCGTACTGAGAAGTGTGGCTTTCCAGCACTGCTCAGTAATTTAAAAGTTTTAGGCTTCGTTGGAGACGCGCGCAATTTCCTAAATTTGGAGGCAATTTATATTCATGAGCTCAAACCTTCAAAATATATCAGCTGAAAGCTCTTTTGTTGTATGAAGTCATTTTTTTTTAGATTCCTAATTATTTTTAAGTAAAGTATTTATCCCTTCTACTACGCTGGCTATTTCCCTTAGTTTACCCTCTTTTTCTTTGGCGTCTTTTACAATGTATGCAAATGACCAGGAATCAAAGCTCAATATTTAAATTTTTTTAATTCTTTACGTGTTAAAAACAGGATAGAAATTGCTCAATATTTTACTGAAACATTGTCAGTCGATAAAATTGTATACCTTTGTCAGTGAACGAAATGCAACTTTTCGACATGCTGACAATGCACATAAAAATTTATTATAGTCAGATTGATGAAAATGCAAATCTAATTTAAGCTCCGCACAGTTGAAATATTTTGAAAATCGTAGAGAAAAATACTGGGTACAAGATTTCAAATTTCCTATTGTACAAGTATTGTTTTTCTAGGCATTATTTGCTGGCATTTTCGGCATTTCTATTGCATCCGATGTATCTTAAGTTTTAAATTTGCATTTTTCTCAATGTGACCAAAATACTTGCAAGTATATATAGCTGAAGATGATGTTTGTTAAATAGTAACGTCACTTTTCATTGACTGAAAAAGATAGGGAGTTTTAGTGATTGACAGTTTAAATAAAAATATTGAGTAATTTCCAATTTATTAACACGTGAAGAACTCAGACATAACTTCTGATAGTAAGAATATCTTATATAATATCAAGAACTATTCTGCCATTCACATCAGTTACGCTGTAATTTAGACACCTAAAGCAACGACGACGCAACCACATTTTGTGAACGTAAATGTGGTGCAGAATATAATAGTGAAGGTCCACCGCACCTGTGTTCGCTAAGATTCACATTTGATGTAAGAGAATATCCTGTGATGTGATCAACAAAATTTCAGTTCGTTACCTGATTCAACATTTCTGACGCTCACGCATTTATAATTTAACACTATTTTCAATCTGTTTTATGTACTTAATAACAAGATTGGAATACTTGACTCCACAATTAAAATCAAGAGTAAGTCCTCGTCACTCATTAGTGATATCACCCTGAACTGTTCTGAGAAATATTAGATGCACTCGTTGCAGCCATCACAGCGTAGAATAGCAGTCAACAAAATCAAGTATCATGCAAGCGTTGAAATTTTCAAAGCTCGGTTTAATTGGAAGCAAGACTGGTTCAATCTACAGCACAACGAATAATGTCATTTGTGCGAAAGAAGTAAAATATTACCAAGTTCTCAAAACATGTAATCTTATGCTTCCTAACAGAGAGGCGAGCTCTAGCTTCAGTTTTATTTTGCTGTTTAGGTAGGAGCTTCATTCCATAATTACTGCGTATTCTTAACGGATACTTATGTTCTGCGCTAAGACCACATAGCTTTACTTGGGCTTCGAAGTTACTGATTTTTCAAATCCGCTTATTGAGCTTATGGTTTTGAATTTTTTCTGGAAAAAAATTAATTCAATGCTATAACCCAAAACGTATAATGCAGTGAAGAATGTAGCTGAAGTTCATTATCCCCTCATGAAGAATACGACTGAACATCACTCCACCTAAATCTCATTTCACCTCAGCTCGCATTTGGCGAGCGTTAATAAATGCGTTGGTTTTTGTTTTTATTAAATTAAAAATGATGACTAAAATTTTTACAAAAAATTAGGCTTGATAATACTACAATATTCGATGGTGAAACTAAGGCGTTCACTTTCATGTTAACCCCTGAGGTACTGCCGACAGCCAACTAATTCTTTGATCCTACTCAAATATAAAAATTCAGGGTAATTAGCAGCTGTATTATAAGTTGCGATAGTTATTTCACTTAAATTTTCGGATGATTCTAAGCCATTTTTAGGCTAGTATTTATGATGCATTATTTTATTTTATTTTTAGCCAGCCAAAATAAGATTTTCACATGAATTTATGCGTGTACTAATGAGTCCAGGTTGAAACTTAACTCTTAAAATGCTGTTTGAGGCTTTTTTTTGAGCATCATAAAGCATTTTCTCTCCGCGGTAAACCTGTCTAGATTACAAAAAGATTTTTAGTTTAAAGTGATCATGGTTTCAGAAAAAAACAAAAAATGTAGAAAGATGTTAGTACTATTTCGAATATTGTCAAGGAAACCAAGAAATTTACTCCCACAGTTATTTTTGTTCCAAGGTCATAATTCTAATACCGAAGCGGGCAAAGAGAAAAACGCAATATTACAGGCATTTCCCATGTATTTTAAAGAACGAATAACTTTGATCCCAGAATCATTTTCCCTGCGGTACAACGTTTCAGAGCTGGAAGGACAGAAGGTTTAAACATTTTTTCAAGTATTTTGCTAAAATCCTGTGGTTGGTTCGAATAAAAATTTTAATCTAGAACGACACTTTTTGGCTCATCGTACGATATGTCGAAATTGGTAAAAGTTGAACCAAAAAATAGAGCACCTGCTCGCAAGTTATGCGCTGAGAGCTGACTCGTTTTATCTGTTCGTAAACCATGTAGTTTGGTATCGTTCGTTTCTCGTGCCTCTAGGTTCTGTTCATATACTGATATAGTTCAAAAACTTTCAACATAGTGAAAAGTTTAAACCTCAGTCACGCAATAAGTGTTATTTCGAAGTGGTTTGCTTTTGCTTTGTAATTATTTATGAAATATTCATGATAGCAATTTTTTATCATGTAAGCATTTTAGCACAGGAACTATCGAACCAAATTAGGGCATAATCACGTTTGTGATTCTCATCGTACTCTTAAGGCTCCCCTCAATTTATTTACCGGAAGATGATAATCGCTGCTTATCCTGAGTGGGAATGTAAAACGGTCACTTTTTGGGGAGTAATAAATGCGGTATGTAATTAAGTAACGGGCAACTCATTTTTATCCGCATTATTACTTCAATAATGCTTCAAATGCGTTTGCCAATGTGTTTTATACTTAAGTAATAGTTGATGCACCAAGTTGTTGGTTATTTACGAACAGGCTGTCTCTTTTAATTCATGCATAAAGCCATTTGCTAACCGTTAGCATAAAAGCTGCCAAACACTAACGTAACTTGATCCTTTACGTTTACGTTTACTATAATTATACAAAGAAATGCATCAACGGTCTGCTTCGAACTAATCTGGCGAGTTGTTGTTTATGGAACATGGCTAGAAATGATTCATTTGGTGGATGTTCTGTAAAATTTGTGTTGAAGACGAAGAAAACGGCATTAGTAACAGAAAATAATTAGAATTCAACCGATGACATTGATGAACCTGATGAAATTCAATCAAATTTTAATTATTCATAATCTTCTGAAAATGGAGATGACGGTGTAAATAAAGTAACTCTTTTTATGAATTAAATTAGATTATTTAAATTTTTTGAAGAAAATCTCTTACATTTGTATAATTTTCATGAAGACCCCTTCATCACAACGACGCGTGGGTGGACGTAATGAAATGCGAAAGAGAAAACTTACCAAAAATTCAACGCTAAATGATTGATAACTTGGCTTCATTTTCGTACCTGTTCTTAAGCGATTTGTGCTCGAGTAAATTCGGTGCAGATGGAAAAGAGGAGTGGAACCAAAGTACAAAGTGGTAGACAAAAACTTACCAAAAAAGTCAATCGGAACGTGTCTTTTCATTGGAGTCCAAGAAACATATAATGGGTATTTGTTTACCACCAGACACTAATTGATTTTGTATTTTTGTTGCTTGTATAATGGTAATGAGATCGAAATGAGCAACTATTCTACTGCATTTTCCGTCGTAAATGTGTATTTAGCGAATTACAACGATCGTGGTGTGCAACTTATAACCGTTAAGAAGACTGCTAATAATCAGAATGTCATCAGTTACGTCACAGCCGCGGTGATGGCTACTGGTGTTTCGTGCGAATGTGATTATTTTAGAATAATTGTTAAATTCAACGAAAAAAATGATTAAGCAATGAAATTCTTGAAAAATCACGGTTTATCACTTAAGGAAGTGATTTGTTCAAAATGTAAAAAACTATTTTGGTATCGTAGGGATACCAACAATTTGTGGAAGTGCAATGGTTCGTACTCAATTCGAGGGACAAAAAATGGAGATTTTGCGGCTACCATGCTTCTAATTACAAGGGATCATTAATATCAGAAATCAAAACAGATCCTTGGAAAATAATTCTATTTGTAGATCATTATCTTAGTCGTCACTGGGATGTACAAACAATTAAAGAGTGCCTTCATTTTAGTAGATGAACACTCGATTATCTACGGGCGCTCATTCTGCAGTGAAGTAACTGAAAATTGGTTTTCAAGTCAGGAGTGTATCGGTGGAGAACAAATTGAAGTGGAAATAGACGAAACACTCATAGTGCGGAAGAAATACGAAAGAGGTCGAGTGTTGAGCCAGGTATATGGCTATTTGGAGGGGTTGAGCGTGTCTCAAAGAAGCGATTTGTGATACCTTCGACTGGAAAGTTGGGGAAGAAGAGAGACAGAACGAATCTTTTCCTATCATTCAGAAGTTTATGTTACGTGGATCAATCATATTTCACGACAAGTGGAAAGCATATGATTGCTTTCACGAGCACGGGTACACGCACCACACCATAAACCACAGTGTGCGTTTCGTGGATAACAAAAATCCATCAATCCATACTCAAACAATTGAAAGCAAATGGAGAGACATTAAAGAGTGGGTGAAGCGACCAGGAATACGACCAGAATTTTTAAGTCAAGATCTGTCCCGCTATTTATTTATCACCTCATACAAATAAGAATCGCTCTTATATCGTTTCTTCGATGAAGCTGGGAAATTGTAATCACCGCTCTCCGAGAAGGCACGTTCAATCGCAATACATCCCGAAAGTGAATCTTCAGACGAAGAATAACGTCTTTTTGCTGCAGGCGCAGGTTAGTTTAATTGTTTAGATAAAATAACGTAACGTGACTTAGTAAACCAACGCAACCAAGACCAACCAAAACGCGACGATTTTTGGCCGTTTGAATGAGGAGAATAATTATTGCTATAGAAGACGAAAATGAACCTACCGCTATAACTCGTTAAATACTCATTTACAACGGAAAGTACATAGAAGAAATGTTTATTTACACCTCATTACCATAATTCAAGCCTTAATGTATGAAAATCGATTAGTGTCTTGTCGTAAACATTTACCAAAAAATGTGCCCATCATCAACTGTAAGTCATATTTCAATAAAATCATAGCAAGATTTGTTTCAATGTAGTTCTGGTGTTCTACGCCTTGAACACGCTCTGAAACAAACAAAAGACTTTGGATATTGTTGAATCCTATCGGAAGTGATCAATAGGAGAAGACGTACCTTGCGAGATACATTTACTTCTGGTGTCAATTTGACCATGGACGAACTACAATGATTATAGTGTGAAGAACCGAAGCAGGTATCTTTTTTTGCCAAGATGTCCCGTTTTTCCCAAAAAGACATGGAGTAAAATTCTAGAAACTGAGTGAGCGAATTAGGTTTTGCTTTGAAGTTGGATAGTTAAATGGGCAAAAAACAATAAGCCAAAAGCCTCCAATTTGGGCAATAGCGTAGTTTTACAATTTTCTTACTCATATAATATACAGCATAGTGACTGCAATATTACGAGGGAGAACTTCTCCAGTGTACATTGAAGAGGAAAACTGCTGCAAACGAATTTTGCACTTGATAAGACATTCAAAAAGTTCAAATTGAATTATTAACTGCTTTTCCAGTGACATGGGAACAAATTTATAGGAATGCTTTACAGAGTTTTCAAAACATAGCACTATTATTTGAATTTTTTTCTTACTCTCTCATGAGAGATAAAAAAGTGACCTTATTCAGTTCCATGTAAAATGTAAAATCAGTCTATCTACATCTAAAATTACACTAGAAATCATGATACTTTCACTGATTTAGTAGATTTTATTGATGAAACAGCTCATTGCTAAAGCACTGAGAATGGCAATAGTTCCCAATAAGAGAAATGGAGAAGGAGTACTTTAAAAACATTTACTTTGAACGTTTCGAGCCTTGGCTCATTCTCTACAAAAAGTCTTCAAATAATATAATAGATATGTCAGTACACCTAAGATTGTAGAATCGCAGAATAAAAAACATATGAACAACAGAAATATAATAACAATTAATCGGTTGACTATTTCCAGAGGGTATGCACTCTGCATTTCGTTGAAAGAAGGTTTGAGTTTAGGAATAGAGAATGACTCTAAAATACGTAGGTATGAGTTGGCGGTACTAGTTTCTAATATTTTAAATTGGCGAGTGTCAACAATCTGTTCACAGGATCCATTACTACAATGTTGTCTTATACTAGAATGAGTAGGAGAAGTAAGCAAGCGACGTGTGCGATGACTTCGACCTGCATGTTCAGCAACCCTGACGTAAAGTGCTCGGTGGGTGGAACCCACATTTGGGATGCGCAACGCGCCCAACTAAAGTATAGACGAGGGAAGATTGCATGCCGGTCGGGAGCACATCTTTAAACCTAAAAAAATATTCAATGGTACGTTTGTTGACTAAAATTATACGAAAGGAAATTTCCGGGTTAAATTTAGTCAAAAGCAACAAAAGGTCTTTTCTTAACTTTTCCGATTAATATATAAAATATGGCGAAACGCAGTAACTATAGTTTAGAGCTTGAACACGAGATTTCGGAATAAATTTACAATTCAGGAACTGATTAATTGCACGAAAAATAACTGAATGCGGATAACCATTAGTTGTAGAAAAAGACTGTTAAAAAGTCAATTCTTCATGAAGGTCAGTGTACTTTGAACAAATACTATAGGCGCGAGTTATAAGGGTTGAAATACTATCAAGTTTAAATCTCTTGCAACAGAAACTAAAGTAACTTAAGCCTAACCCGAAAATTGTTGATTTTCTGTAGACTGAAGTTATGAATTTATTACCAGATCGGTGAACATTGATATCAAGATAATTTAATTGATTTCTTTTCCAGATCTAAAGTGAATTTTATATTAGGATGTCAGGAATGAAATATTGAAGGAAGGAATGGGCATCAAATTTGTTTTTGAAAAGGACACAGTATCGTCAATATAGCGCTTCTACTTCTCTTTTTTCCCTTTTTAAAAACAAATTTGATGCCTATTTCTTCCTTCAATATTTTAATTCCAGACATCCAAATTAAAATTAACTTAGAATCTGAAAGAAAATGATTAAATTATCTTGATATCAATGTTCATAGATCCGGTTATAAATTTATAACCCCAGTACAGAAAACCAACTATCTCCGGGTCAGGTTTAAATTATTTTAGTTTCTGTTGCAAGAAATTTAAACCTAATAGTATTTCAACCCTAATAACTCGCGCCTATAGTATTTGTTCAAAGTACACTGTCCTTCATAAAGTACTTTTTAGCAGTCTGATTTTACAACCAATGGTTATCCGCGTTCAGTTAATTTTCGTGCAATTAATAAGTTCCTGACTAGGAAATTTATTCCAAAATCTCATGTTCAAGCTCTAAACTATAGTTACTGCGTTTTGCCATATTTTGGATATCAATCCTTTCGTATAATTTTAGTTAACAAACTATCATTGGATTATTTTATAGATATAAAGATGTGCTCTCCACCGGCATGCGATCTTTCTTCGTCTATATTTTAGTTGTGCGCGTTGCGCATCGCAGTATGTGGGTTTCACCCATCGAACACTTACAGTCAAGGTTGCTGGACATGCAGGTCGAAGTCATCGTACAGGTCGCTTGCTTACTTCTCCTACTCATTCTAGTATAAGACAACATTGTAACAACATTGTTCTTGTGAACAGATTATGGCCACCAGCAAATTTAAAATATTAGATACTTGTACCGCCAACTTTTACCTACGTATTTTAGAGTCATTATTTATTCATAAACTCAAACCTTCTCTCAACGAAATGCAGAGTGCATACCCTCTGAAAATAGTCAACCGATAAATTTTTTTTGTTAAATTTTTTTGTTTGTTTGTTTTTTCGTGCTTGTATTCTGCGATTCTGTAATCTTGAATGTACTGACATGTCTATCATTTTATTTGCAGACTTTTTGTTGCGAATGAGCCAAGGCCCGAAACGTTCGAAGTAAATGTTTTTAAAGTACTTCTTCTCCATTTCTTTTATTGTAAATTTGCTTCGTAAAAAAGATTTTCCTTTTCCAGTACGATTATCAACAACGCACTGAACGCTATAATTGTACTGTTCAAACTTCAGGTAACATTCAAAGGCATAAAGTTGGTTCGACATTATTTACTGATAAAATAATCTAAATTACTTGCTGCGGGGTCTTTCAGTTTGAATCGCCGCTCTCATCAAATGGTACATTAAAAAGTGCAGCAGTGAGAACAGCGTTATTTGGCAAAAGTTCATCAACCCCTACTAGTTTGCTGCATTTAGTTTTTACAGCTATCGGTGTTTCCTACTAAGTAGGTAGTTCTGTGCCAATGGAAAACGTTCGTAAAATATTTACGGAGTCCAGTTTTCAATACTAATTATTTTAACGCTCATCTACATTATATATATGTGTGCGTATATTTTCATGTAGTGAATATTTGTTTCTTACTCGTTATGAAAAATAAACCATGATTCGTTTTGTTGTTATATGGCTTACATTGTCTCTATATATATATATATATAATGTAGATGAGCATTGAAAGGGAACTCTGTGATACAAAATTACATTTTCCCCCATATTTTTTACATTATATATCATTCATGACATACAGGGTGCCCAAAAACAAACGATACCCAATTTTCAAGGGCTGTAATTCAGACACCATTAAACTTACAAAAAATTAAAAAGTCACATTTTGTTTCTTAACATTTATTCCATCTATGAACAAAATTTCAGAAGAATTGATGCAACCGATATCTTTGAGCAGTAATTTAGTGACTGATACTGAAAACCAGTTTGCGCCTCGAACTTTATGATATTAATACCATGTATTGAATAACGTTCAACCGTTTATTTAAAGGAAAATGCCACTGAAAAAACAATCGAAATGGTTCTCCTATTGTTCGTTCCTTCTTGCTCTCCAACGTGATACCGATGAACTCAAGCAAAGAATTGAAAATGAGGCCAAATTGCTGCAAGGAGATGATGCTCTCGTCTGACGAGTGAAGGCGGGAATGAGGAGGCGAGTGCAAGTGTGTATTGAGAGACACGAAGGACACACCGAAGGAAACAAACAAAAGGAGGAACATTGAGATCGTTGATTTTTCATTTTAGAGGCAGTTTCTATTCAATAAACGGTTGAAAGATTTTAAAAACATGGGTTGAATACTATAAAATTCGAAGTTTAACAAAAGTGTGCTAACAGGTTTTCAGGATCGGTTACTAAAAATTCTACTGAAAAAAACGGTTGGATCTATTCTTCTGAATTTTCGTTCAAAGATGGAACAAATGTTAAGAAATATTATGTGACTTTTCAATTTTTTCATGTTAAATAGTTTCCGAATTACAGCCCTTGAAAATTGGGTTCGATTTTTTTGGGACCACTGTATCTATACTGTACGTGAACAAATAAAGTACACCATAAGCCAATAAAGTACATCGTAGTTTATTTATATTTTCATATATAGATATTTCAAGAAAAACAAAAAATTCTGGCGTCATGGGTGCACAGCCTGTGATTCGATTACACTAATATTTGTTGGACAGCCTAAAACTTGATTCAAGTGTGTCACTTTCATTTTTTGTCTAAAAAAAATATACATAGTTGCAATCATTCTGCTATTTATTACTTGCAGATTCGAGCGCAATATATCGAAAAAATTTCATGGAGAGAATCATAAATGAACGAAGTACTCATCATCAACAAAAATTTAGGATAAAACCGAATGAATACATACAACTATAAACAATATGTAGCCGAGCTCGTAAACTTATTTGAGGATTAATTTGATATGTGATTTGAATTTGATGTAAACCAAAATTTAGCTACAATAATTTGGCATGTCGTACAAGTCACTAAGCAATAATTCGACTGACCGAGTGTAAGCTGTATGAACACACGCAAATTAGAGGCTAAAATGTTCATTTCTGACCAATATTATAGCCTTAGTAGTATAGCAGTACGCTTAATTCTATAACTGGAATAGTTTCAAAGACGAAAGAGATGGGACCATTGCGTATGTACCAAGCAAAACGTGGAATTTATGCACAGGGTGGAGTACTCCATCTGTTATGATTGTGCATAACAGACTTTGTGTCTTGACCAGGTAGTTTCTATTTCATCTTGATTCTTTGCTCGCATTGTGACATCTGCCGCCTTTGGCCAAGCCACACAAACACCTTCTTTTGCTGATGATAACCATTTAGTTGGCACTCCTTGCCAAGAGTCATCTTCAAAGAAAATTCCAATAAAGATTTTAGATATTATAGAAATGATTTGCCTGCAGGGAACATGTTGAATATCATTAAAGAACAAAACAAAAGAATTTAGATTTGCAATTTTAGTTTTCAATACCCCTACCCAATTGAAAATCAAGGACGTGTCGCCGGTGAATTAAGGACGAGACAATCGATCAAGTATGAATTAAAGGCGAATCGGCCGGCTCGGCCTTAGAACTCCCTCTCCGCGCTCAAAACTACGTACGGTCGTACTTGGACGTGATATTTTAAGGCGGCCAGTTATGAATTATGGGCTCAAAATTTTCAGGTGGGTAATGGCCGTAATATTTGAGGACGGCCATCAGTTGTTTGAAGGATTGCAAATGTCGTTCAATTATCGTCGTATAAAGGACGGACTAAGCCATGAAACGTGTGTTATGAAATTGTAGCGTACGCTGTATCAAACTTGAAACTATTCGTCGAATACTTTATTTAATATTTATCTTTCTCTAAAAATGTTCACAAGAAAGTAGAATAACAGTTTACTGTGAAGTACAGTAAAACCATTGGTGCGTTTACTTGATTTCATTTATGTTCTCGTACTGTACCATTGTTATGGGTATGTTTTTATTTCATTATTCAATACCAGACAAGTCAAACATATTACTACGGTCCCTACAATCACTCTCTTTGAAGAAAAGTGATACCTACTGAGAGGTCATGATTATTAATTGTCATCAACGCAATATTCTAAATTGAGAAATGACATTCTAAAATGAAACAAATTTGATCGCTTTAAATTTCTAAATTCGTTCTGACGAATTTATTTACAATTCGGAAATTCCAAAAGTGACAAGCAACGAAAAAGAAAATGGATAAGTTGCAAATCATAGTGATTCGAATTATACCTAAGATATTCATTCAAGAAGAACATGAATTCAAACAGTGCTGAGCGAAAACGGATTTTATAATGATAGTTTCTAATAGCAATTTTTCTGATGGTAACCGCTGTTGTTTCCCAGACAAAATATCGCATAAGTAGGGTTTGCATCCCGGGATTCCAAATGATTTGGGGCCGAAATTTTCGGGTCCATGAATTCGTTTTTTCCCGGGAATTAAAATTGTTGCAATTAAGATTATTGCAATTTACATCACTACACAATGTAGTCTACACTATATCAACACTAAAGTATCCGAATATAAATTTCTGCTAAACATCACTCAATGACTCAAACACGGCAATCATTGCATCAGCATTTGCGTCTCACGTGAACGTAGTGTGTGTGTGTGTGTGCATGGTTCTTCCTATGTAAAGGTTACGAGTCCGCTCGTGTTGTCAGTGAAAGAAAAAAAGAAAAAAAAAACATTTTATTTTCAATAAAGTATAACATGAGATGTTGATACATTGGTTTTTATACCACCTTAACATTAACATCCATAACTGATAAGAACACATTGGTATCGTAATACTAGTGTAAAATGTTGAAAAAATTTGCAGTGACTTCAATTATTTTGTAAATGAAGAATACACTATTAATAAAATTGATGTACACATTTTAATGCACTAACATTTTATTTATAATTTAATGGTGACAACTTCTATTTTACCTTTTATGCTTTGGTTTTGCAGGTAGTAAAGAATATACTGTAATAGAAACGATGGCAATGGCAGATGTTATTGAAACTAAAGCCTTTGCGTGGCGATGCAGATCATTTGATCTGTGTCGCCACGATTGTATCTCAGGCTTAGTTATCGCAGCACCAATGTTCATAAATCATAAGTTGCTTTCTTAACCTGCTAGGCTGTTATATTTAAACATTGTAAATTTTTCATGTAATTTATAATGTAAGTAGTTATTACAGATCGTAAATTTTAATAAATTACTATAGTATAATGTAAAAATATAAAAAATTCCAGGATTGGTGGGTTTTCATTTCGTCCATGGATTGCAAACAGTACTATGAAGGTATCTGACGATTTGTAACACATCAGCTGAAATAGTTTATTGAATCACATGAGAGGTAAATATGCATTTGAACTTGATTTCACGTACAATTTTGTTGTTCGGTCGTTCCTAATATTCATGAAAGGTTGCTATTTTTTTTAATAATTGAATTTTAAGAATAAGCATATTGTAGCAATGTGACCAAATTTTCAACTTGAACCATACAAAAAGGAATTTAGTCGTTGAGAGCGTTTCAAACATACGTCACTCACCACAGCACCTAAAACGAAAGCTAAAGATCGATTGTTATTTTTACTCAATGTATTGAAAATACCGAGGATGTATTAAATGAAAAACATGTGTGTGGAAAATGAAGTTGCTCGGAATTTTTCAAGGCTTCGGTGAAAACGAGGTCGATGCATGAATAATCGAAGAAAAATCGAGGATCAATCTAAAAATTACCCTAGCCTTGCCAGGTTGAATTAGAATTTGATAACAAAAAAAGTATAATCTAATGTACCCTCACATCCATGCATGCGCACGTGAAATATTATTGATTTTGTATGTATTTTTGTCTTAAGTATTATGTACTCTTTCAAAAATTTGTTTCGAGCATTCCAACGTTACTACCCGTTAGTCAATTTACCCTAAAAATTTGCCATATGAGCTCGTGAGTCGACCAGTGAGTCCGTGACACCGGTTGAGCTGCGCTGGCTGACTGGCAGTTAATGGCTTAGTAATGGTGCGTGAGGTAATGTGACTGTGTTCTTCACAAGGATTGCGTGAAACAAATTGTGACGAAATTTTGCATGTTAAACATTCCGAGATGTTTGAACATTCTCTTTGCATAGTTTGAATTTGTACGGGATCAAAATTCTGCAACAGTTTAGTGTCGACCGACCGTTAGAACATCATTATAATTTTCTCGTCGGTTGACGAGCTCAAGCGGAGTTCAATTTTTTAACTTCAATTGAGTGTAGGGCTGCTCATCTAACAGTTTTGAAAGTAGAGCAGTGGTATTTATATCAAAGCACTCAGGATAGATTGATGAGTAAGTTAACTGAGAACAATTTACAGGACAGTTTATAATCACTCGATCCATTTTAAATTTCTGTTCATGAAGATTGGAGGCTAGAAGAAGATAGAATTATTTTCGGAACTCGATTTTAATAGTTCTACGGGAGAGTTTGGTCAATAACAATATAATCAGCAATATTTTTCGCTATGTTTACGGTGAATTTGGTAAGTAGTCTTTCCTCATGATTTGTTACATATTCTTGAATGATCCTAATGATTTTTCAGGCTTAATTATTTTTGGCTTATTAAAAATAATTGAAAAAGTTGTAGTTTTTAATATCGTTTTTGAGTTGACAAAATTGGATCATGAAATTATATCTCTGTGTAGTTTTTACCTGATTTGTCAAAAAGATTCTAAACCCTGTGTACACTGCTTGTGATGATTTCCTACCATGAGTCAATGTATGAAATGGGAGGCGCTGTCTTATATTTAAAACATCTGAAAAGGAATACGGGATATTGTCTAGTTTTTTGCATATTTGTAAGAGCGGTTATCAGAAGACAATATTTTGCAATTTATTTAGTATTAGTAGTGGTATACTGATGTATCATCGGTTTCGGCCAAATCCGGCCGATACTTTCCAATAATACGTATTATCATAAAAATAAAGGTCATAAATCATAAAAATAAGAGTATAATCAAGTGAAGAGCCTATTCATACCTAATAAATTAGTTAGCTGATGAATTACAGCGTTTAATCAGGCCCGCTAACTGAATTTACCAATTAGAATTTACGATGAGTCACGTACGGTCAGTAAGTGAAAGCTATGTATCATGAATAGTTAGACACAGTAGAGACATAGAATTATTATACTTTTACAACTGAAACCTAGATAGTTTGGCCCAATTTCCATTCCTTAATAAAATATATGAAAGGCTAACAAAAATCAAGCCAATTAAATTAAGTTGATGGTGCATTTCAAGTTTTTGCAAATTCAACATGGAAGTAGCTGAAAATTCTATTTTAATTAGCTTGTAGATCGTCATATATTACGAAGCTAATAATTTAATTTTAGTTTAGCATGTAAATCGCCGTACATTACGAATCTTGCATTTTTTTTCTATTTTAAGATGTTTGGAAAATTCACGAACAATCTCATAGTTGGTTGCGTGTTTCCGGGTCTTTTCGGTTTCGGGGCCTTTCAAATTTGAATGTTTTCTTTTCGCCAAAGTGTATTTTGGTGTGAAAAACACGAAAATGATAACTATTTTGGGGAGATATTATTCAACTAACTGTTTTTGTTTGAAATAGAATTATTGCAAAGCCAATCCCCATCCAGCCAGGAGGAAATATTCCATTCATCTAATCAAAAATACTATCCTTGAACTCAAACGATTCAGAGATTCATTTAAACTTGCTTGAGCGTATCTTTTGGAAAGCGTGACCCATAATATGACCTTGCCTTTGTATCTGGTCGGCATTTTTAACGAAATTCAAGACGACAAATTCTCATCGAAAATAATGGAAAATTGGTCTGTTCACACGGCTTTGGTATCATTGAAAAAGGAATAAAATGTGATAAATTCCCTTGGGAAAATGGTTTTAAATTTTTATATTTTTTACAGTCTTATAAATATGGTTTAAAAAAAAGTATTCCAGGCATTATCTTTCAGGATAATAAGTGGCAAGTTGTTCCTTCGATATTGATATTTTGTGAAGGTCGTGAAAACAAAGTATGGTGGCCACCTGAAGGAAATGTTACTGAAATTGCCCGAGAGAAAACTGCTGCAGAGGCAAGCTGGCATCATTTCACCTTCAAAAACATAGCAGTCACATTAAGTAAGTATTTTACGCGTGTGTGAATAACTTTTCTTCATGTTTCGTTTATTTTGTAATATACACGTGTCGAATAATTCATTGTATTCAATTATTTAATTTTTAACTTTATTATGAACATATTGAGTAAAGAGTTAGTGGGATTATTGAACACAGTTCATGATTGTTCGAGTAGTCGAATAGGACTACTAAAAAATCATTGGAAGGGGAATAGACTATGCTAAGGTATACGCTACAAGGTTAAAAATAAGCTGATCTCAGGCAGTCTTACGTTAATTGGAGTTCCAAAGTGGAAGAGAGGGACTGTAGTAGTGTGAACACGAGGTGAGAGATTTTTTGTCGGCGGCGAACTTGTCGTTCCCCCACCTCCCGTAATTGGGTAAATGGTGCTCAAATTATGCTGTTCATATATGTTGCGAAAACTTTGCTGATACTCGAATTAAAAATCTTTGTGCTAGTTGAACTCTTTAATTTACTCAAACCACGAATGTTATCATTTCATGGCCACACTTTCCAATGTCTTGGAAGTTTTCTGCCGAGTGGATTGAAATAAATTATTTAATACTGGTCTTTCCTGACAGATAGCTATGAAAGAGCTGAAAGGCTGATGCTTGGTGAAGCATCTGCTGCGGAATCTGAAGGGGGACTTACTAGTCCAAATCTGCTATTGATGGAGCAGAAAAGGCGCTCGGATCCAAACCGAACGCCAGGGCGAAATTTCGCATTTTGAGAGAGTCCTGGGTTTCTTCAGAGCCAGCGGTTACCCAAGTCACCATTGGGGAATCAAATCAGAAGAAGTCCTCGAATCAATCCTACAAAGAGTGAAGTGACGAGACGAAACTTGACTGCTGCATTTAACGCAACAGGTACAGAACGTTCAAGATATAGTGGTTTTTAATCACACGTGTTGCTGCACTCTAAAATGCACTTTTGGTGGTATCTGATAACATGTGCGTAATATTGCTTTGCTCTAATTCATTCGAACCAGTTTCAGATGATTTCTCCTTCAATTTTCTTGCTTCTCAGTATGGTTGGAATTGGAATAATATTTTTCCGATCTTTAATCAACGACGAGGATAGCGCGTGTCGAGCTTTAAAGTACTGAGGCATCAATGACAGTAATACGTCATGGTTTAAATACAACGGCATATAAATAGAATATTACAACGACTTCCATTCGTGGTTACAAGTTCAATT